>VMDR010036905.1:0-10372 GCA_007922815.1 Macrotus californicus | reverse complement strand
TCCACATTCTTAGCTCCATGTGTAAAGGTAGCAGGTTACAAAAGGTAACAAATATCCCTTTCAAGTAAAAACTACTACGGAACTACATTATATTATTTACAATGATATTTCTCACCAATCTTATTTAAAAATGGTGATTCAACTACTCTTTGTAGAAAAAAAAAGATCTATCTGCCTACCTGTCTTTTCAAGGCTATAAGATTTTAATCTACATACTTGCATACTCACAGAAATTCATAGTTGCGCTCTTCCGGTGAAGGCAAATACATAGTAACAGCATCTAATAAGGGCTGGACCCCTTTGTTTTTCAGGGCACTCCCACAAAGCACAGGCACTGCTGTCCGAGCCAGCGTTACTCTGTGGATTGCAGTCTGTAACTACAAAGCAGAGGTACAGGTAAGTATTTTCTGTGACCATAAGACAGTCACATACACAGTGTGCTGATCTCCAACCAAAATAGCTCAGAACTGATGTCCTTCCTGACCAACCCTGTAAATCAGCACCCCTCACACGCTTCCACCATTCTCTATGGCCTCATTCTTTGTTTTTCTTTATAACATTGATCACTACCTGGTACATTAACTGTATATTTATTAGTTTATTGTCTGCCTCCTCTTCCACTAAAATGTAAAAGTTATATATGAGCATTGTAGTAAGGTCCGATAAAACACTGCTAAATCCCCAGGAACTAGAAAAGGGGTTAAAGTAAAGTAGGTATTTGAAAATATTTCTTGAAAAAGAATTAATATACTTATGGTTTAACCTTGTTAATCTAACAGAGAAACTGATAAGAAATTAAAGATATAAATATGAATTACAATTTTTTCAAATGAATTGGATCCATATTAAATAAAATCCAAAAGAAAATAAGAAATCAAAGTAGAAAAACTTTTTCAAAAGACCTCAAAAACCAGGAAAAGCTCAGGTGTATTTGCAAGCTCCTGAGAAGAGAAATGATGGGTCATTTGTGCCTTGGAGTAAAAGCGCTTTGAAAACAGCAATCATGCTGTGTGACTGCAGGGCACAGTGAACATCACACTTCAGCATTCAAACACTAAACAATAAAAAATGCCAAAATTATGGCATTTCATTCAAAAGAAAGAGACCTTTTCCCCATCTCAAATAACTTTAAATGGCTTAAAATTAATTTATAATTAGATCTCATGTTTTTCTTTAATTCTTTTTGGGAAAAATAATGAAGTAAAATTTGTTGGGCTCAACTTGGACCTTATTGGGTTGGCCAAAAAGTTCATTTGTTTTTCTCCGTAAGATGGCTCTAATAGTGCTTAGTTATCTTTAGCTTCATTCAAAACAACTTTGTTAGATTGTATTGTGACAGCTGTCATATCAGTGTGCATTTAAAAAAACTTATTGAAATTGGTGAATTTTTGTGTAGCCATTTTAATACTGAAGATGGAAGAAAATGCATTTTCAACATACTATGCTTTATTATTTCAGGAAAGGTAGAAATGCAACTGAAATGCGAAAAAAAGATTTGTGCAGTGTGTGGAGAAGGACTGACTGAACATGTGAAAAGTGGTTTGCGAAGTTTCGTGCTGGAGACTTCTCGCTGGACGACGCTCCACGGTCAGGTACACAAGCTGAAGTTGATAGCGGTCAAATCGAGACATTAATCGCAAGCAATCAATGTTCTACCACGCGGGAGATAGCCGACATACTCAAAATATCCAAATCCATAAAGTTATTGGTAAAACTGAAAATTGCGTCTTATTTTATGGAAAAAACTAAATGGACTTTTTGACCAACCCAGTATTATACACATTATCACTTAAAAACTTTCTTTGGTAACTCTTATGTTTCATGAAGGAAAATAAAGAGTAAGTTTGTCAAATTCAGGGGGAAAGGTCCCTGGAAGGAAAAAAAAACAAAACAGGAATGCCTTGAAGAAATCTGACATAATTCAATTATTATCAGTATTCTACTTGCCTAGTCTCTGGTTTCATATTTTTCAAAAGAAAACAAACACACAAAAAAAGACCTGTAATGAGTTTCCACTAAAAATTTAAAAAGATTCAGAAAAAAAATATGTTCTGAGTAAAATGATCATCATAGTAGTTTGAAAAGCCAGTAAATTTTAAATACAAATTTCTACCTATGGTTTCCCTAAAAATACTCAGAGAAATTATCACAATAAAGCAAAAAGGCTCAGAATGAACACTTCTCTTGATTCAATACAAGTAAAAAAGATTCAGTTTCTAATTTTGTCAAGTATATTCAATAATAGTACATCACTGCCATAATATTAAGTGCCTGTGTGTCAGCAGTGGCTTTATCTTTACGTTCTCCTAATTTTTATTTAAGGCGACATTTTGTGTTAGTAACTTTACCTTATTATTTTACTAATGTTTAAGTCAACATAGCTTCCAAAGCTATGCAAAGTTGAAGGAGAAAAAAAAACAGAGAAAGCAAAGCAAATCCAATTAATAAAACTTGGTTACAGCAAATGAATAATAAAATTTACCTTTTCAGCTGGTACCAAATCAAAATTTTCACTAAATTCTCCTAAAACCAAGTCAGCAAATTCATCATCCAAATCTGCAACCTATAAAGAAAGGCTTCATTAGTTCTATGGCTTGCATTTGTTGTCCAACTATTACCTTAAGTCTAAATACCATAAATACATATTTTCCAAATATTTCAAGACAGCTACAAGACCTAACTTATCCAGGCCAAGGACTTCTTTCTATCTTCCAAAGAGTTTTTCTTTCAAAGAAAATAAAGTGCTGTCTATTCCGTGCTCTAAAGACATAAAAGAAAATGCACAATCTACGGCCAGTGATAACTTATACAATGGATTGCTGTTTTTAGATAAATTTGGGGGTCTTAGTTCATTAAAAAGTTTCATCTGGTGCTCCTCTAATATTGTGAATGTTCATAAGATCTCCTGAGACTGTCGAACTAGAACAGCTAAATCCTACTGTAACTAATCCTGCACTGAAGAAATACCTTTAAGTTTGGGGCCGGGTCATAGACATAATTTCAATAATAAAAATGTAATTGTCTAATTTATATTCTTTTCATAATTGTTTGCCCTTATGAAGTAGAAGAATTTAGCTGACAATCCAATTAATAAAAGTTTCAAAAGCTTATAATAGTACACAGGAACAAAACTCGCAAACTTGGTGAGAAAAACACACTTTCACAGCTAACTGTAGCAGAAATGTACCAACTGTCCTCCTGAAAAGCAGCCTATGTCATGGTTAAGCACAGCTTCTGGAGTCACACCACCTGGAAATGACTTCACCGCTTAAAAAATTATTTGAAAACGTTGGCCAAGTTACGTCACCACCCCTCTTTTCCTTGGTTACTCATGGAGATAGTACTAGTACCTACCTCAAGGGGCTATTGTGAGGATTAAAAAACCAATTCTAATTATGCTGCCCAAACATACAGTAAGTATAGAAAAAATATTATTTATTATTTTCACTGTTCATCTGAAGGACACAGGACATTGGTTGTTATCCTATCCACACTAATCTTATTCTTTCATTTTAAAAAAATGTGTAATTGTGATAGAGTATAACTTTCAGGTTGGCCAAAAGTCCGTTTAGTTTTTTCCGTAAAATAAAACATATTTTTCAATTTCACCAATAACTTTATTAATTTGAGTATGGATATTTTGAGTATGTCGGCTATCTCCTGCATGATAGAACGTTGACTGTTCTTAATTAATGTCTCAGTTTAATCACTATCAACGTCAACTGGTCTACCCAAGCATGGAACATCGTCCAGAGCAGCATGAACCTTCACAAACCACTTTTGATGTGCTCGGTCAGTCACAGCACCTTCTCCATACACTGCACACATCTTTTTTTGCATTTCAGTTGTGTTTTTTTAACCTTTCTTGAAATAATAAAGCATAAACATGCCAAAAATGTTGCATATTTTCTTCCATATTCAATATTAAAATGGCTACACAAAAATTAACCAATTTTGATAGGATTTTAAAAAAATGCATGCTGATATGACAGCTGTCACAATATAATCTAACAAAATTGTTTCAAATGAAGTTAAAGACAACAAAGCGCTACTAGAGCCATCTTAGGGAAAAAAAACTTTTTGGCCAACCCAATATTAACACTATTACTCTTTTCTATTAAAATTTTGAAGGTGGCCCTGGCTGGTGTGGCTCAGTGGACTGAGTGCCAGCCTGTGAATCAAAGGGTTCCTGGTTCGATTCCCAGTCAGGGCACATGCCTGGGTTATGGGCCAGGTCCCCAGTAGGTGGCGTTTCAGAGGCAACCACACATTGGTGTTTCTCTCCCTCTCTTTCTCCCTCCCTTCCCCTCTAAAAATAAATAAATAAAATATTTTTTAAAATTTTGAAGGTGGATGAGGTCTAAAATTACACATTAACTATAAAATTGATGTTTTTAAAATTTTCTACATAATCTTATATCCGGTCAAGTAAAAGATGGGCATACCCTTTGACCTAGCAATTTCACTCCTAGGTTTAACTCTAAACAAATTTTTCTGCTTATGTGCACAAGGAGACACATACAAAGATGTTCACAGCCAAACTGTTTATAATAGCAGAAAAAGAGATAACAACCTCAAAGTTCATCCACAGGAAAACAGATAATAAATCGTGGTACAATCATATATCGGCACACTATATGACTAAAAATGAGTGAAGTATAACCACACGTAACAACATGGACGAATCTCCAACATAATGTTGAACAACGTAATAAAATACAAAAAAGTATCATTCCATTTATATAAAGTTCAAAACCGTAAAAATCTTAGTTCTTTAACGATACATTTGTGGTAAACTATAAAGAAAAGCAAGTGTAAAATAAACTCTACAATCTTATAGTGGTTGGGGGAGTAGAAAATCAGTGGAAGGAACAGAGATGAACAGGGAGTGGCACGTGGAAATTCAAGAGTATTGCTAATATTCTACTTCTTAAGTCGGCTGGTACACACATTGGCGTTCACTTTAATATTCTTATACTTTCCATGTTCTATATATAATTTTATATTGTTTCACAAAAATATTTTTTAAAGTTTCTAAATACTTATGCAATTTTAAACTGAAAGTATTTATTTTACTTGTTCAATTAAGGCATTCCTTGCTTCAGTTGTCTCCTTCAGCAATTCAGGATCACTCATTTCCAAGAGGGGTCTTCTCTCAAAGTCTTTTCCATCATCTGAATTGGAATTCCAAAGAAGTTTTTCTTTACTTACTACATCCACCACTCCTTTAAAATTTTTGGCTTCACCAATTGGTAACTATAAATCAAAGTAAAAATAACATTATTAAATGATCGCTCAATTAGAACTGCACTGGTGATAAATCTTATCTTTCTACCAAATGTCCACTATTATTCCCATAATCTTCCCTATTTTTATTTATATCCCAATTTCTTCCAAAAAGGACTTGAGATAGCTTCAGAAATGGATTATGTCACAATAAATAACCTCATGAGGAAACAGGAGCTGTTTAATCAACCAATTATTAATCAACCAAATATTAATCAACCAACCTGTAAAAGCAAAGGCTTTGCCTTCAACTTCTCTCTGATGCTTTCAACTGCATAGTTAAAACTGTAGAAAGCAAAATAATTACACGGTAGTTAAAAATGTTAAGATTTTAAAAATAGGTTTAAGAACACTCTCTAAAATTATAACCCTGTTCATAGTCCTAATGTTCACCACTTCACAGTTTTCCACAAGACATCTTGAATAAAATTTTAATGTCAACTTCAGGTAACAGTAATTGAGTGTATACCAGAATCTGCCACATAGGTTATTTAGGGTATTAACATTGTTAGCTTTATTTTAACTAAGTTTGAGGTTAAGATTACCTGAATTGATCAAGTTCACAGATAATAAATTGCACTTAGGATTCAAATGCAAGGTTTGTGATTACAAGCCAAGGATTCTTCTAATAACAATACTTGCTCTTGTACAGGGCTACCAGCTCTCCTCCAAGAGCCAGCCTACTTTTTCTACACTTATATCTTAGGCATCCTTAATATCACCTGCTACACTGTTCACTTCTGTCCTAACACTGGGGTTGGCTGCCTATGGCACACATGTCATCTTTGGCACATGGGCAGACTTATTCTGGTCCCAATGTCTTTGAGAACCAGCCTAGCATCTAGTCACTTCCCCCATCATCACAGGTGCTGTAAGTTAGTCAAAGTAGTATTTTCATCTACCTCAAGGAACTCCAAACAAAGGATCAGAACTTGAGCCTCAACCACTCTGAAGGTTGTGCTTTTATTAATCAAAACAAAAGTCCTTTAAACCAACAGCCTTAGAACTACTGTCGAGACTTACCTAAACACAAAGCGTACTGTGTGGTTTGAGGGAAGATATGGTTTATGTTTGTTTCTGCCACCATCACACCACAGACCAGCATCTCTCTCCATCACATTTCCCTAGAATCCTTTGTATTCTAGATTCTTCCTTTCATATTTTCTCCAAATCCTTCATATATCCTTGATATTCTGCATTCTGAATTATGTTCTCAGGATAATGTATCATTTTGGGTTACATCGGAGCATTACCGCATTCCAGCATTAACTCCTTTGCCCGACAGGCAGGTCTGAAAACATTTATCAACATTCTCCTCCCTACTTCCCTTCTATGCAGAGCATATTACCCAGTAGCTACAGAAACCAGAGGACAGGAAAGAACATGGTTCTCTGAGGCAACAACAGGAAACAATTCTCTAACCTCTACACAGATGGGGGCACCGTAACCTCTAGCAATACGTACAGGGACTACACCATACAGCTCTAAACAGAACCGTGGAAATCAGCAAGACACTACACTGCCACGATCCTAGAAAATAGAATATAGTCTCTCTATATTAGAATTTGGATGGTTCATCATCTGTCAGCTCTCTACTAATCTCGCGTAATTACTTAACCTATGAATTAGATGCTTTTTTAAAAAGTAGGACTAAACAGAGATTTCATGGATTATTTATACCCTATAGGGAATAGCAATTTCTAAATTTAAATTATACTCCATTAAAAGTTCAAATTGTATTCTTATTTTGATAAGCCAAAGAAACACACTTTAAATAAATACCTTGCTCCAGTTTTGTCCATCTTGTTTAAAAAACAGATTCGAGGTATCTGGTGTTTATCAGCTTGCCTCCATACTGTGAGAGTTTGTGCCTAAAGCAAAGAGCACATATTGGACACACATAACTGTCACTGCACATGGAATAATGAGATCTAAGGCTCTATTATAACATGGAACTGGGCCTTATTCTAGCACAGAGTCAGTGCCACTGTATTCACACTTGCAGAGTGGTTCTTCCGCTATCAGGTTAACACCTCTGAGAAGGTGACGAAGTGTGGCAAAAAGTATGCCCCAAACTCAGAATAGTACTTCGAGTGAACGAGGTGGCCACACAAAGAGAATTAACGTCTGGGAAGCAATGAGAGTCATGGAAAGAGGACTTAACCAAGAATCACATTTACTTTTTGTTTGGCTTCACCTTATCTAGGTATTGTTACACAACACTGAACTTATGTGTTCTGATCTGTGAAATGCGGACTTTCGTCTGAATTCAGACAGCTGTGATTTTAAAAGAACAGAGGTATACTATAAAAATGCCACTGTGATAAAAATCACGTATTTTTACTGTGACTGTTTGAATGTTCATGTAAACTGAAGAAGGGGAAAAAAGCAAGCCAATACCTGTATTTATAAGCTGCAATTCTCATATGCTTTTCTCTTTGACTTCTTTCTATTCTTTTTGTACACATTAGATATAAATAGTTTGAGTCTATTATATATCTGTGCCTAGTGGAGTACAATAGCCTTGAAGCAGAGCATAAAAATGTGCTATCACTAATTAAAAGTAAAGCCAATTTATAAATTTGATAGTTTTATTAGGTAAAATTTATACATGTACATAAATCATAAATATTAAAATATACAGCTCAAGTGTACAGGTCATTGAGTTTTGATAAATGAATACACTTGTATACCTACTATCCCAATCAAGATATAGAACGTACAGAACCTAAGAAATTGTTCTTATGTCCCATTCCCCCATAAGCAACCTATTCTGAATCATATTTTTTCCATTACCATTTATCCCCTTAATACCCCCTCCCCCCCACAACCACCATCTGTTGTCCATGTCCATGAGTCCTTTTTCCTTGATCCCTCCATCCCATCACCTCCCCCCACCCCCCAGTTGTCATCCTGCTCTCTATCTATGAGTCTCTATCTATTTTCCTTGTTAGTTCATTTTGTTCATTAGATTCCGCATATGAGTGACATCATATGGTATTAGTCTTTCTCTGACTGGCTTATTTCACTTAGCATAATGTTCTCCAGGTCCATCCACACTTCCCCAAAGGGTAAAATTTTCTTCTTTTCTACAGCTGAGTAGAATTCCACTGTGTAAATGCCCCATAGTCATTTTATCCCCTTATCTACTGACGGGCCCTTGGGCTGCCTCCAAATCTTGGCGATAGTAAATAATGCTGCAATGAACACAGGGGTGCTTATGTTCTTTCTAATTAGTGCTTTGGGTTTCTTCGGATATATTCCCAGAAGTAGGATCCCAAGGTCATAAGGCAATTATATTTTTAATTTTTTGACCTACTTCCATACTGCTTTCCATAGTGGCTGCACCAGTCTGCATTCCCACCAACAGTGCAAAAGGGTTCCCTTCTTTCTCCACATCCTCGCCAGCACTTGTTGTTTGTTGATTTATTGATGATAGCCATTCTGACAGGTGTGAGGTGATATCTCATTGTGGTTTCAATTTGCATTTCTCTGATGATTAGTGATGTTGAGCATCTTTTCATATGTCTATTGGCCATCTGTATGTCCTCTTTGGAGAAGTATCTAATCAGGTCCTTTGACCATTTTTCAGTTAGGGTTTTTTGGGTTTTTTTTGCTGTTGAGTTTTATAAATTCTTTACAAATTTAGGTTATTAACCCCTTATCAGATATAGCAGTGAATACGTTCTTCTGTGGTTGTCTTCTTATTTCATTGATTTCCTTTGCTGTGCAAAAAGTTTTTGGTATGATGTAGTCCCATTTGTTTATTTTTTTCTTTTGTTTCCCTTGCCTGGGGAGATATATCCAATAAAAAAGTTGCTACAAACAATGTCAAAGATTTTGCTGCTTATATTTTCTCCTAGGGTTTTTATAGTTTTGGGTGTAATATTTAAGTCTTCAATCCATTGTGAATTTATTCTTGTGTGTGGTGTAAGAAGGTGGTCTAGTTTCATTCTTCTGCACATATCTGTCCAGTTTTCCCAAAACCATTTATTGAATACAGCATCTTTAGCCCATTGTATGTGCTTGCTTCCTCTGTTGAATACTAATTGACTATAAAAGTGTGAGTTTATCTCTGAGCTCTCTATTCTGTTTCATTGATGTATGTGTGTTTTTATGCCGTTGCCATGCTCTTTTGATTACTATGGCCTTATAATATGGTTTGATATTATATAGTGTGATTCCTCCAATTTTGTTCTTTTTCAGGATTACCACTGCTATACAGGGCCTCTTGTGGTTCCATGTAAGTTTTTGAAATATTTGTTCTAGTTCTGTGAAACATGTCACTGGAATCTTGATAGGAATTGTGTTGAATCTATAATTGCTTTGGGTGGTGTGGACATTTTAACGATGTTAACTCTTCCTGTCCCCGAACACGGGATGTGCTCCCACCATGTGTATCCTCTTCAATTCCTTTTTCAGCATCTTAAGTTTTCTGAGCACAGGTCTTTTACACCCTTATCAGATTTATTCCGAGGTATTTTATTCTTTTTTGAAGCAATTGTGAATGGAATTGTTTTCTTAAATTCCCTTTCTGATAGTTCATTATTGGCATATAAAAATGCAACTGACTTCTGGATATTAATTTTGTGTCCTACTTTGCTGAATGCATTTATCAGTTCCAGTAATTTCTTGGTGGAGTCTTTAGGGTTCTCTATGTAATGTATCTGTCACCATAGATTTATTCTGCCTCTTCTTGAATCTCATATAAATGACATGGTCTTTCGCTCAACATGTTTGTAACAATTATTCATGTTGTTGGGTATTTTGGCTCACTCATTTTTATTGCTAAATTTGTTTGTATAAAAGTACTAGTTTGTTTTTTCTATCCACTCGTGAATGCACGTGGGTTGTTTCTAGTTTGTTATTATGAATTTAGCTGCCATAAGCATTCATACATGCCTTCGGTGGACATATGTTTTCATTCCCTTGGAAGAAGATATAGGAGTAAAATTACCGGGTTATAAAACAAGTGTATATTTAACTATATTACAAACTGCCAAATAGTCTTCTAAAGTGACTGTAATATTTTATATCCCATCAACAATGTATGAGTTCCATTTGCTTTACATCCTCAACCCACACT
>VMDR010036904.1:0-10378 GCA_007922815.1 Macrotus californicus | reverse complement strand
AATATGTTAGTTTCAGGTGTGCAACGTAGTGATTCGACATTTGTATAAATTTCGAAATGGCCAACACAATAAGTCTAGTTACCATCTGTCACTTTACAAAGTTGATACAATATTATTGACTGTATTCCCTATGCTGTACATTACATCCCGATATAGAATATTTTTCTTAATGCATGAATTTTATACTGTGACCACAGAAAAATATTATTTAAAGAGTATTTTGCAAATATTTTGCTTATATTTTTAATTCCAGGTATAATGCATATTCATGAAAGAAAACTTAATAATACAGAAAAGTGAGATAAATCTAAAAGAAGAGAAAAATTCCAGCATTGAAAAGTGTACCTTGTTTTAATGTTGATTTTATTGCTAGTGCTTATAACAAGATTCAATGGCACACTTACTCTGTTGAAAAAAAATGTTTCTTGAAATCGCTTACTATATTTTGTTGGTACAGAGTAACTATTATGGTTCCTGTTTATATACAAGAAGGATAGGCACTTTGAAATTTGAGGCCAAAATGTCAGATTCACTGTTCAATGTCCCTTAAGGCAATGCCAGAGTTTGTAGTAATCTTTTGAAAAATTTCCAAATCGTGTCAGCGTGTTTTGCCTTCAGAGAGCACATTCCATTTACTTTTAACCATCTTTTTATCACGGGGAAGATTAATAGAATGCATGGAGCCTGGAAAGGTGCGTGGCAGCTGGGAGAGATTTTTGTCAAGTCCTCAGAGCCCTTCCTGAAGGTTAATTATGCAGCATTTTGTGCCAGTTCCCTCGGCTTTTCCCAGGTTATCAGCCCATCAGGAAACTTGGTGCTGGACCTCACTGTGTTTCTGACCATTCAGACACATTAGGACATTCTTTTAATCTCCTGCTGCTTGATTCTCTTTTCTTAGTCTAAGAGTAAGGACCCTACACCTTCTCATCTTCTTAAGCATGACGTAAAGAAAAATCAGTTTGCATTTGGAAAAAGTGATTTTAACTCTTGTGGGTGCCATCTGTGCTGGCTGTGCAGACGGTGAGCTGACGCCCCTGAGCAGAGCCTGAGTGAAGAAGCCCAGGCTGCCTTCCTCCAGCAGGGAGTGTTTACTGATATGTGGTCAGTCGGCCACGTTTTGCCACCAGAAGTCAAGGTAGTTTCTTTGATGCATTATTGCATTGAATTGTGCCTTTCTCAGTGCACTTACTTGGGGATAAATTACTGCAAGTCTGGAAATACTTCTTCTGTGGCTCCACTCGGCCTCTGTGGCAACTGGGCCTCCTTGCTTTGGGATGGCCAGAAAAGAATCCCCCTCAGTTATTTAAATGTCCCTCGCCAGCTATTAGTTAAAAAACGTTCTTGTGGAAGAACTGCAACCTTCCCTCTCAGTGCCCAAGGCACGTTGAAAGGGGAAAAGGGAAACACAATGGCAATTGTGCAGCAGGACGGTGACCGTGACACACGCACAACAGAAGTTGGTAATTGGCTTCCTCATTACCGGCCAGGACAGGCCTTTGACTTTCTCTAACTGCTAAAGAGTGTATATAGTTACTGTGCTGAGGCTCTGTGTCCATCAGTTGCTGAGTGCTCCACGGAGCGGCGAGGTGACCTGCTCTACAGGTTCGTTCCAGCTGTCTCCGTATGGGTCACATGGGGCAGCTCTTCAGTGTTGCCTGACTGGTGTCAGAGAGTGTTTCCCTCTCTGCTCCCTGGTTGAAGACATTATGGACCAATAGGAATTCTATCAGGGGGGATTGGAAGTAATTTTGTGCCTGGGCTAAGAAAGGAGATTTAATCAGTTTATTATTGTAAAACCCACCTTCTGTAACTTCTTTTTTAAAAATTATTATTAAGTCAAAAGTTTGGAAATGAAACATATGTTATTTGGAAACATTTCCTTGCGTAATGATATCAGACATTAGGTCATTTGTTTCCCTTTGCTTTTGGATTATTTTCTTCCTTACATGACATTTGACCCTTTGGCAAGCTAACAATTGAGGGTAGCCCATTACTAAAGATTACCTTTCACGGGGAAGCAGGTGTCATGCCTGAGAGCCAGCTGAATCTAGGTCAACAGAGGTATCTCAGTTCACAGGATTAAGCCAGACTGCATGTGAAAGAACTTCAAGACCTCCAAATGTAAGATGTTAGTTTTAGTGTTGGCCCCAATACTACCGCTAAAATCTGACACTGGTTCCAAGGTTGTACTTTTTGTGTGCTTTCAGAGTTCACATGAATGTGTTACCTGTTCACTTTTTAACTGAAGGACAGTTTGTTCCCCCTCTAAAAGGGCATCAGGTGAAGGGCCAGCTTTCTTGCTTTGATAAACGTCGTTTCAGCTTCTACTTCTCTCTGGCTGTGAAATTGGAGATGGAGAAAGCTCCCAAGCATCATTCATTCACTCTGCCCTCACCCTCCTGTGTTTTCCTCCTTGCAGCCCTGACTCTCTTATGTATTTCTGTTTCAAGAGAGAATGCAAGTTCCAAAAGGACCAGAACCTTGTTGATAACGTACTGGCCACCGTTATATCTCAGTCTCTAGAAAAGTGTTTCCCATGAAGCAGGTATTCCAAAGTCATTAGCAGAGAGGGTAAACAACTAACTCCCGAATGTACCCCATGTGCTTGGGAGAATGTTCTCAGAGGAAAATGATGAGGCTGTGTCTGGGATCACAGTCAGGCCATCAACATTCCGTTTAGCCATGCAGCGATAATTCTGTTATACTAATGATTAAATCGACAGGATTAGGAATTTAACCACCATCTGAGATATTTTCCTTATAGATTTAAATAAACAGCTGAAAAAATGTGTAAGTCTAGGACTGCTTATATGTAAATTATAGGGAAAAGATGTATAGTAAATTTAAGCTATTTTCATTCTGCTATAGTGCTTTTTGGTCCATTGCTACTTGGGTGGGGAGGGAAGTTTTAACCCTTGATTCGAATAGTTGAGAGATGATGGAGTCTGAGAAAGTACTTAGTATTTAACACGTGGTAACAGCAGATCTGTTTCCTACATTAATGCTTTTCCACTTACAGGAAACCCTAACTTTTGCTGCAGTTACATTTGTTCCAGACATACGATTTCTCATTATTTTATATAAATTCTGACCTCTTTTTTTGGTCTCTTGTATGTAACATGTAATGCAACATGAATATTAAAATGGATGAGAATGTTCTTTATAAGAAGTAGTTCGGAGGTCAATCATTTTATACTTCTTTCTGGGATTTGCAATTTTTATATTATGCTGGAAATAAGTTATAACAACATGCAGGTGTTCAGTACACTGGATTCGCCCTGGAGAAAGTCCTTGACTCAGAGAAGTCGGTCCAGAAATGTGTGGAATGCTTCAGTTTGGCTTGTGAGTGTCTTACTAGAGTTTTCAGGAAATTAGAGTTTTGGGGAACAGATTTACTTTATTGTTTAAGGGTTCCCCATAGCTGTGTGTTTTCCTTTGAATTGCGGGTTTCGCTGAGATGAAACAATAACCTTTTGGTAGAGCTAGGAGAATGTGTACTTTCCGAATCGGAGAAAAGTCTTGGTTGTGACATCAATCTTAAAAACATCCTGATGTTGGACCCAAGAAACGCAGTGCCTGTTCGATGGGTGACTCCCACGTACCCCACACTCTTTCAAAGCTCAGTCGTAAATCCAAGTATTAATGAGACAGTGCTCTGTTAAAGGTTTTGAACAAATAATGTCTTCACTTTGCTGTAAAACTGTTTCAAAGGAAACCTTGGATTTTAAAGACTAAGGATTTGAGTGAGTAGATAGGTTTCAAACTGCAAGAAATAAGCCTATTGGCTCTTGCAGATTTCATCATCACCCAACTCTACCGTCTCATTATCAAAAGAAATGCAGTGCTATTCACGTGCGTTGCAGGTCTCAGGTAACTCACACTCCCCACACTGCTGTGTTTCATCGTAGGCCTGGCAGAAGCCAACTTCTTGCACTTTTTATGTGCATAACATGGATAAAATAAAAATTACAAAGAGGAAAAGAAAACCAAAAGGACCTGGGATGAGACCAGGAGTGGCCTTTTTGCCATTTAGATTTTTCTAGTGGTTTCAGCCAAAATTTCTTAAAAAATAAATACTGCCATCCTCCAACATTTTTGTACCACTGTAAAAATCTTAGAGAAGGAGCTATAGGAGAATGGGCTCTTTTCATTTCAAAAAAAAAGTTGTCCTTTGTTTTCTTACAGTTTTTCCCAAGCATGCTTACCCATACTGCTTCTGCCTGAATTTGAATATACCAGAATATACGTATCAGTGAGGAAAACCCATTGGTGTCCCAACTTAAAAACAAGAGATGAAAAAAATATACAGTTGACACTTAACAACACAGGGGTTAGAGGTACCGACCTCTGCACTAGTCAAAACTCCGTGGTAACTTTTGAATCCCCCAAAACTTAACTCATAGCCTGCGGTTAACTGGGAGGGAGCCTTACCGATTACAAACAGTTTGCGTATTTTGGATGTGTTTTATATATTACATCTTTACAATAAAGTAAGCTAGAGAAAAATGTTGAGAAAATCATACAAGGGATACATTTATAGTACTGTGTGTATTTACTGAAAACATCTACGTGTAAGTGCACCTGTGCAGCTCCAAATTGTGTTGTTCACACCGGGTACTGTGGTTTCTTCCCACGTCCCAGAGATGCGTGCGCTGGGTGAATGCTGTCCATACTGTCCGCTGAGTGAGTGAGAGTGTGTGTGGCCCTGTGATGGAAGGGTGTCCTGTTTAGGGTTGGTGCCTGCCTTGTCCCCTGAGCTGCCACAAGAGGTTCTCTGGTCACCTGAGACTCTGAACTAGAATAAGTGGGATGGAACATCATTCCCTCACTTGGTTTTATTCATCTTTCTTAAATGTATGTATAGCTCACATTTATTTCAATGTTTAATATTAGAAGCATTTTGGGTTTTTATTTAGAAGTTTGGTGACATATTTTTGACCAGAAGTAGGGCCTAGGGTCTTAACCCTTGTTTATATCAATTAGCCAATGGGATGTGTCTTTTCCTAGAGTTACACTTTCCAAAAACCTATTGAGGCTGTGAGGTGAGGACTTACTGTGCTCAGTTTTTCATAAGACACATCCCAGGACCGAGGCGTTTGAAAGTTCTTCACTTTGAATGTGCACTTATTATTATTCCTCGTTCCGGTACCAACTGCTCTTTTTTCCTGTGTTGTGACATAGATGGGTAAATTAGACATAATTTCCCAGCATGGAACTGGTCCTCTTGGCCTTAATCTCTATTTCTAACCATTGTTAGAGCAGCTACAGTGAACATGTCAGAGTACAGAACATTCTATTAAGAGGCATACCTAGTGCCTAGCTTCCTGAGATGTTGTTTTGTATGAATAACACAAAGTGTAGAGATGACATGAGTTGGGGTGTCCATGACTCAGCCTCTTTCCAGGGGATGACTCATTCCACATTTATGTATCCCTGACTTTGTGCCACATACCACATTAAGTGCTGGAGATACAAGCATGGATGTGCCGGGTCAGGGACCCAGAGCAGCCCACAGTCTGGGTGGGCAGAATGTGGCATTCATTAAGAACAACACGGGCTTCCACACGGCCAGTACTCCATTAATGTTATAGCTCTCTGTGAAGGCAAAATGTGAATAAATACTTAATAATGTGGGATGGCTATTCAACCTAATTCTATGGTTTGGAACATATACATAACATTTCTGATTCTATCTTGATATATTTTAGCCCAATTATATCAGCACAATTTTCATTCCTTTTTATTTTGTTTTAACTTTAAGTAAGATTTCACTCTTTTGCGTATCATATGAAGTCACATGCCCCATGAATAGGTTCATTGGGGACGGTAATTTACTATGACAACAACCAAAAAAGCCTGTCACTGTTGCTCAGCAACCTAACCTGATCTTCCTTCAGCCTTTCCTGTTTTTAAGAATGACGCTGTCTTCCTTCGAGGTGGCCTCGAACCCTCAGAATTCTCTTGGCACCTTTTCTCTGTCCTGTCCCTTTCATAAGCACCCAACCCTGAAGCCCCACAGGCTGTACACACTGCTGTGGACCAAGTTGTGTTGAAGCCCTAAGCCAAGTGTGATTGTCCTTAGCCATAGGCTCTTAGGAGGTTGTTAATACTAAATAAGGTCACAAATGTGGGGACCCAGTTTGACAGGGACCATGAGAAGACACAGTAAGAATGTCTATAAGCCAGAAGCCAGGAGCAGAGGGCTCTTACTAGAACCAGATCAAGCTGGCACCCTGATCTCAGACTTCCAGCCTCCAGAACTGTGACAAAATACATTTCTACTGACCAAGTTGCCCAGTCCCTGGTATTTAGTTATAGCAGCCGGGATGGACCAAGGTACTGGCCCATGCGGTAGGCAGAGCATCCTTCCTTCTTTGTGTTGACACCGTCTCCACTGGTCACGTGGACTTCTGAAGGAGAAGGTCTCTTCTGCTTTAATCTCTTCTCATCTCTGATCCAATCTACACAGTGTTCCGATTAAATGTCCTAATTATGCAATTGTTGAATATAAAACCTTCAGTGGTTCACTGTGCTGTACAAAATTAAACATTTAATGACATAAGCTCCTCCACTTGTCATTCAAGTTCATTATTCGTTATACAGACCCAGCCTAGCCTTTCACCCAGTTATTGCTCTTGTCTGTTACTGTAACCAGGTAGGGCTGCAGGAGTTTTTCCAAACGTCCCCTGAGCTTTGCTTTCATTACTCTGTTTCTGCTGGGTTCATTGTTTGAGTTGGTCTCCTTCCCATTCCACCCACACCCGCCAATCAAAATCCTTTGCCTCTTTCAAGGTCCAGCTCAAATGCACCTTCTGTGAATCCTTATCTATATAACAGGATTTCATCTTTTTCCTTCTTTGATCTCTGGGAGCTTTCTACTGGTATTTCTTTGTGATAGCAGGCATTTGCTGCTTTGTGTCATGTCTGTTCACAACCACTTCTGTCCCACTAGATTCTAAGTTAGCACTTCGATGACAAAGAACTTTGGATCCCTGGCATATTAAACAATGCTATTAAAAAGACAACTTCTATGTATTTTAAAAATATAAAAATTATAGACAAAAATGCAAATTTATTTTAAAAAATAGAATTGATTTTTCATTTGGTTTGCAGCTGCAATATTCCTTCCATCTGTGTCTGTAAATTGGAACCGATGCCATAACTTTTCTGTTACTCGTGTGGTGACAGTTTCTGTAAACTGAGGCTCAGGTGTCACTTTAAAAAGGGAGAAGCACAGGATGTGTGAGAGGTGGCTTTTCAATGGACAATTGACCTTGACAATCTAATAGCTAAAATATGTCTGATATTTTCAATTTTTATTGTGAGGTGTAACCAGGCATACTTAAGCTTGTTAGAGGGTTTATAATTCCATCTGACCTTCACAATATGATTTATAATACGTAGCTATGAGATCATGTCTCACCGGAAAAAGAAAAAGAAAAAAGCTTTAGCAGTTAACTCTCAAGATTGTTTTCTGACAGTTCCTTGTGTGTGTGTGTGTGTGTGTGTGTGTGTGTGTGTGTGTGTGTGTGCGCGCGCACTCACACACTCATAAAGAGGCAGCGGATGGCCAAGTGGTGCTTTTAAAATGCTGATAAGTTAAGCTGCCCGGGAGCAGATGCTGAATCCTATTGATAAGAATTGGATTTGAGTTATGCTTAGGGCATTGTTTAGCAAGATACTACACCAAAAGTCTTGACCTGTGTGTTTGAAATGGCAGCTGTTCACAGGGCGGACTGAGCCTCAGGGCTACATAAATCTTCACTATTCTGTGCCTATTTGCTCAATAACTGGGTTGGGTGGAGGGCGAAAAAGTCCGGAGAGTTGTTTACCAAGCAGCTGCTCTTGGTGCTGCAAGTGGAAGCGCTCTCCTTAGGATGTGAAAAGCACACAAAAAACCCCCCGACAGACATTGAGTCCACCAGGTCAAAAACGAATACCTCTTCTCCCTCAGAACTTTGTTTCCATTAAATATTTTTTATGCAAGTCAGGTGGGGCAAGAATGGGACTTTTTTTTTCTTAATTCTGCTCAAAGGGGAATTTTCAACTATTTCTTTAAATTTGACAAAGGCCCAGAAAAGTGCAACACTAATAAGCACCTTCATTTATTGGCAAATACTTATTGAGGTTCTTCTGTGAGTTCTCTGATGCTCTTCCCTTGCTGAGCCTATGGGTCCAAACCAAGGTTTACATATCTAAAATAGCATCACTATTCTAAATACAGTTTATATTTGGCTTATGTTGAATTGAAAAAAAAACTAGAAGTTTTGGAGAAGGGGCTAGGTTGGCAGTAGTGGTGGGGGCAAGGTGGAATGTTTCCCCAGTCACGTTGTAGAATGTAAAGCCCAATTTTTGAGAAACTCCACTAGTAATCGTTTTGTTTTTACTGTGAAAGTCTATGTTGAAAGTGCATGTAGAAAAGGTAAAATCCAATCTCTTTAAAAGAATATTAAAGATATCAGCACATTGATCTAGGTGAGGCCCCGAAACTCTGAACAAGAAGTGGCCGCAGTCACACGGTCAGCTGAGGTGTAGGACTGCCCCCAAATCAACGTGTGCTGTGTGGTCCTCCCAGTGCTCCCGATGACAAGGGCGCCACCTGTTCTCAGGGATGGATCGCCGATCATCAGCATGGTGGGCAGGTAATGAGGGGAAGCAGAGTTTGCCACCCCAAAACATGCTTTATGGGGTACTGATTATTTTAAGCTGGTTATTTTTAAGAAACGAAAGACTCAGAAAGAACCTTTGACCCTCCCTTTTACCTGCCTAAAAGAAGGAAGCTATTACCTTAGTGCAGCATAAAGGCAGTGTGGCAGGCAGGAGAAAGCAAGCAGGGTCTGTGTGTCAGACTCCCCTCATTGTTCCGGGTGGTCCAGCAAGAATTTTTTTTCACGTGCTTGCTTGTATCATCTGTCTGTGAATTGCCAGCTCTCCCTTTTGAAATCTCATATGCCTATTCTCCTTAGCCCAAAGTGGCACAAGGGCCTCAAGTGCCCAGTGTGTCCTTGGGCCCCCTATTCTTAGGGAACCCCTGTATGTGCATACATAACACATTTGGTCATTTTCTCCTGTTAATCTGTCTCATGGCAGTTTAGTCATCAGTCCAGCCAGAAGAATTGGAAGGATAGATGGGAAATTATTTTCCAACTCCCACAATACATATGTGCAGTGTGCCCACCTCCTCTTGTCTTTCGTCCCCTAGAGTTCATGGGTGCTCTTCTAGCGCCCCATGGCACACACAGAAGTGCACTTGCACATGCACGTGTACATGCACACATCAGCACATACACAGGTGTTATGAACCACTGTCCTTCCCACTCTCCTAATGTTTTTTCTCTTATTTAGGAAAATATTTTTCTCTCTTCTTTACCTTCCCTTTTACTAGTTCCTTATAAATAATCTCTCCTGCTTTTTCTTTTCTTTAAATTTGTTAAGTAAAAATGAAACAAAATAAAATGAAACAAATAACTATGCTTAGTAGAGACTGTCCCCAACTTTTTCAGTTGATGGCATTCTCGTCACTCGGTAATTTTTTTCGCGCCCCCCCACCCCCCGCCGCCAGAAGGAGGACTTCACAGGTTCATTTAGTTGGCGTAATAAGTATTTATGTCTTAACAACAGGTAACCTTTGGGAAAAATCATACCAGCAAATCTAAAGAAAAATCCTTTCACTTTATACTTAGAATCCCGTAATTCCTTAGTAATGGCTTATGTGGCCTGTTGGGTACTGCCCAGCCCACAAAGCTGAGTCAGACTGGATATTGTCATCCTCATTTCTTATTTCATATTGGTTTTCATGCAGTTTGCTTTCGTATCATAAACTCCACAAAAAGCCAATTTTGCAAAGTATGGCATCATTGAAAGGGATGTGTCATGTTCTAATATTGAAACTGTGGAATGCTTCAAGCTAGTAATTTGTGTGGTGCCTGGTGGATGTTGCTGTGTTTTTCATATACTGAACATATTTCAGCATTCCGTGAATTTACTGTGGCATTCTGGCGTACTGTGGTCCACAGTTTGGGAACTGTTGGCTTTATAGCTCCCCCCTAAAAAAAAGTTGTATCAAAGTAAAATAAAGTCAGATGCTTGAAGTGGAAGTAGATATATTAATGCCATTAATCTTGTAAGTCCCTCAGCATGTCCCCAAACACTTTTTTTAAATCTCTATAATTTTATCCACCTATCATTTTCTTCTTTTATGATTAAGTTCACTTTTCTTAAGTACCTGCCTTAAGATTAAAAACCAAGAGTTTCATTTCTAATCATTTGTTGTTTATATAAAAATTAGATATATTGAAGGTATACAACATGATGATTTGATATACATATACACAGTAAAATGGTTAGTACAGTCATGCTACTAACCTGTCATCTCATT
>VMDR010036903.1:0-10346 GCA_007922815.1 Macrotus californicus | reverse complement strand
TGTGTCCCTTGGCTGTGACCTTCGCAAGTTTTTTATCTTCATTTTTCTCCTTTCTCCACTTAGATCAGGCAGAAAAGCTCAAGAGAACTGGAATTGGGTCCTTGTCCTTTCACTTACATGGAATAAGGCTCTGGTAAAGGACAGGGTCCAGCACAGACAATGCCCCCTTTTTTATTACAAAATCATAAGCATGTAATTCTGTAACATAACAATACCATACTTAAGCACACCATATGACATTTTAGATGAAATGTTCAAATTAAAACTGTAAATTATTACAGCCATGTTATTATCTTACTAACCACACTCAAAGCAAGCCTTACTTCTGCTGGACCCTGTATTTTTCCCTGGAGAGCAGGTCTCTTTAAGGCAAATGCATTGGATTTATTTTTAAATGGTTATGTTACAAGTGGAAGTGGGCATCTTGCAGTATCTAAAGGAAAAGGATTTCCTGAGACCTCCATGGGAGGGTGCGGCTCTGTGGTTTGGTTTACTGATGAGGTACAATTAGGTGGGTTCCCTTCCTGACTTCTCAATGTCCCATCTCTGTCCCTCTCGCTATGGAAAAGATCCAATTGACTGGGGACTCAAGAATGGGAAAATTTTAGTTTAAGGTAAATGTAGTTATAAGCCTAGTAAGTAATGCATATGTTAAAGCTTTTGTTTCAGAAACTGCAGATAAGGCCTATCCTGGCTCCTGGGAGAAACAGCCGACCTCCTGGGGCACTGCTAAAGATTACCGCCTGGGGACAAGTGGAGGCATCAGGCCATTGTGTTCCTGGAAGAGACAGATGACGCCTGGCCCCTAGGAGCAGCTAACTACCCAGGGTGAGAATACTGCAGTTTTAATCTAAATTTCCTTGAATTTCAAACACCTCACTGCACTTTGTTCTCTGTTATAAAAGTCTGGCCTAGAAAGAAAATGTAAGATGGTCTGTTAGGGTATGAACCTACCATCTTCTCACGTTGCCAGCCATCTGAATAAAGCACCCATAAAGATTCAATCTCTGTCTCCGCTTATTGGGTTTGGTAGTGACAGGCAGCCCGAATGCCAGTGTCTTTTTTGGTTTCATATTCTTGTCTTCAGTAGGGCCACAAGGAAGGCCGCTGCCTGAGTTTGTGCTCCACATCAACGTACAGTCAGTCCAGAACCCAGCTAGTCTGGCATGTGTTTCCCGGGCACCACGTGAGTGCAGATCACGAGCAAGAGAGACAGCTTCTTTGTTTCCCTGGGGTTATGACCAGGAGTTTGGATTGGGGTCAGGATAAGTGCCTATTTCAAAATAACTAATGAACTTCCCAAGCTTCTGTGGGCTTCAGATGGGCCCACCTCCCAACCAATACCTTCTTTCCCCAGGCTAGACTGACAGGCATTTTGTCAAGTACCTCCCCCTGAGCCATTTTGACTTCTAGGGCACTTGTGCCTGCCTTTCCCTGCTCCCACCTGGTAATCCCGTACCAGGTACCAGAGTGGGGAAGATAGGAGAGTTAATCCTCTTAGCAGAGAAATGCTGCAATCCCTTGGAGTGTGAACATGCAGCTTCCTGGCTAGCAGCAAACAGGCTTATGCTTCCCAGTTTATTAAACTCAATATCTAGGTCTCTTTTGCTCTCCTTTCTCAATATCTAGCTAACTACCAACAGTAAGTTACTTTATCCTTACCGAAGATAAGAGGTGATTTTTTTCTTAGCTCTTTACCATGAGAACCTGGTGGGGTTCCTGTCGATGAAACCTATGGAATTTTGGCTTCTCCTTAAGAATGGAGCCCTCAGAGTTTGTTACCCTCAAGCTAGTTCGCACTTAGCTTTCAGAAATCAATCCAGTTTAGCATTACTCATCTTATGGTTATTAATTTGTTTCCATTTTTTCAAAAAAATTTTATTGTTGTTCAGTTAAAGTTGTCCCCATTTTTCCCCCATTACTCTCCCCTGCCCTACCCACCCCCCATCTGTCATTTTCAATCCTCCCCCCACCACCTGTGGTCGTCTTTGCCCCTGGGTCCTTTGTACCTGTTCCTTGACTTGGCACTTCCCCTTGTTTTCCCTGTTACCCTTCTCCCTCTCCCCCTCCCCTCTGGTCAATGTCAGTGTGTTCTTTTTTCCATGTCTCTGGTTACCTTTTGCTTGCTTGTTTGTTTTGTTGATTAGGTTCCACTTATAGGTGAGATCATATGGTATTTGTCTTTCACCACCTGGCTTGTTTCACTTAGCATAATGCTCATCAGTTCCATCCAAGCTATTTCAAAGGGTAGGAGCTCCTTCTTTCTTCCTTTCTTTTTCTTTCTTTCTTTCTTTCTTTCTTTCTTTCTTTCTTTCTTTCTTTCTTTCTTTCTTTCTTTCTTTCCTTCTTCTGCATTCCATTCCATTGTGTAAATATACCAAAGTTTTTTGATCCACTCATTTACTGATGGGCAATTAGGCCGTTTCCAGTACTTGGCTATTGTAAATAATGCTGCTATGAACTCTGTAGTGCATAGGTTCTTTTGAATTGGTGTTTCAGGATTATTAGGGTATAATCCCAGCAATGGAACTGCCAGGTCAAAAGCCAGTTCCATTTTTAGTTTTCTGAGGGAATTCCATACTGTTTTCCACAGTGGCTGCACCAGTCTACAATCCCACCAACAGTGCACTAGGGTTCCCTTTTCTCCACATCCTCTCCAACACTTGTCTGTTGATTTGTTTATGATGGCCATTCTGACCTGTGTGAAGTGGTGTTTCATTGTGGTTTTAATTTGCATCTCTCTGATGGCTAGTGATGTGGAGAATCCTTTCATATGTCTCTGGGCCCTCTGTATTTATACTCTATAAATATTTATTGATTAGGTAGTATCTACCAGAAACACTTTTAGAAACTATGTATTAGTAGTGAAGAATGGAGAGTTCATTTTTAAGTGATAAAGACAGGCAAATAAAATAATTATAAAACAGTTATGTGCTGTTATAAGTCCAAGGTAGAATAGAAGTACATTTCTCATAATTCACACTGGGTTTTATTTTCAGATTCTCCACACAGGATGAAACACAAAAACAAGGAGACAGCTGTATTAGGAGGAGATGTGACAATTTTCTGCAATTTAACAACTCCAGCAGATGTTGTGCATATAACCTGACCGAAGATCCAAGATTCTAGCAATATTTTCACTGATATGTCCCCTAGAGTAAAGGACATAAAGGAAAAAGTAAACACATGGGACTTCATCAAATTAAAAAGCTTCTGCATGGCTAAAGAAAACATCAGCAAAATGAAAAGGGAACCAACCGTCTGGAAAAATATATTTGTAAATGATACCTTGGACAAGGGTTTGATCTCCAAAATATATAAAGAACTCACACGACTCCACTCCAGAAAGACAAACAACCCAATTAAAAAATGGGCAAACGACCTAATCAACAAAACAAACAAGCAAAATATAACCAGAGACATTAAAATTAAGAACAAATTGACAGTAACTAGAGGAGAGGTGGGAGGGGATAATGGGGGGAAAAGGGGGAAGAGTTTTCAGGAACATGTGTAAAGGACACATGGACAAAACCAAAGGCGGGTAGGATCGAGGGCAGGAGGTGGGGTTGGCTGGGGCGTGGGGGAGTGGTGGTGAGGGAGGAAATGGAGACAACTGTACTTGAACAACAATAAATAAAAGAGAAAAAAAAAAAGATCCAAGATTTTTTGCTTCAAAATATTGACATGTATAGCAGTAAATATGGAGAAAAGATTCTTCCACCAGACACAGATCAACTGTACTGCAAGGTCATTGAACCCAATATCTCATTCATAACTATCAGTGAAGTGACATTTGAAGATGAAGCCTGCCACAAATGTCTATTTAACATGTTCGCACTTGGCAGTCATGAAGGACAACTCTGCCTTAACATTACAAGTATAAAAGTTTTTGAGATTTTTAATTGAATTTATTGGGGTGACACCAGTTAACAAAATTATACAGGTTTCAGGTACACAGTTCTACAACACATCTTCTGTACACTGTGTTGTGTGTTCATGCCCCCAAGTCTCCGTCCATCACTATTTAACCCCCTGACACCTCCCTCTACCTCTCCCTCCCCCCGCCCCAGCAATCAACACACTGTTGTCTGTGTCCATGAGTTTCTTCATTTTTGCTCAGTCCCTCCACCTCAACCTCTGCCCTGAACCAGAGCTGTCAGCCTGCTCTCTACCTATGAGCCTGCCTATACTTTCCTCGTTCAGTTTCTTCATTAGATTCTACAGATGAGTGAAACTACATGGTATTTGTCTTTCTCTGACTGGCTCATTTTACTTAGCATAATGTTTTCCAGGGCTACCCATGCTGTTGCAAAGGGTAAGATTTCCTTCTCTTTTTTTTTGCACATCAGAAATGCATTTTTATTTTTATTTGAAAACAACTTAAATTTTTAGACAAATGATTTTAGTACATAAATTTGATTTTGTTTTTACACAGAATATAAAGATTTCCCTCACTGATCGTCCATGTGAAAGGTATTACAAGCCTGCAGGCAGACACTTTCTGTATACAAGTGTTTCTCTTATGTGTAGGATGCTGGCAACCAACGGGGCAGTGCTCCCACACATAAATTAGGTAGAGTGACACCACATATTAAAAGGGGGGTAAGAGAAATGTTCTAGTTTATCAGATTCAAGAAGCAAACATGACACAGAAACTGCAGACAAGACCAGGTCCGCAGCTTTAGTTAGGACACTGGAGACGACGCCAGAATAACAACTTCATGAGGCTGTAATGTGCACCACGTTAAAATAGCAAGGAAGCGTCGTTAACGTAGAAAGGCTGGAGTGAGGGATTTTCACTGAAGCAAATTAATTTCTTGTCAACTGCCCAAACAAAACAAAGCAGAGCATATAGGTGTTAGTATACTAAAGGCATGATATACTAGTTTCTGTACAGCATGCTAAAAGCTAGAACCTCTTCATTGGTGCATATGAATGATTAATAGTCACAAAATGGTTCTTTTTTCTCTTGCCCCCTCTCACTAAATTTCAGGCATGTCTTATTTTAGATGGAGTGTAGCTTTTATTTATGACTTCATCCTGCAAAAACATGTGAAGATAACATTCATTCTGTGCCTGAGGATGACCAACGGCCTTGTTTATAAACAGCTCCAGCCCTGGCTTCCTTTCTTCAATGAAACTGTCATCAAATATTCCATCATCTCCCCTAAAAGGAAGCTGATGCAAAAATGCTTTCCCAGGGAGTGGGGGACATACAACTTTGCTCTCTCTTTCTAACTCACTTTACAGCCATTCAAAGTCACTGTATCTTCTTCTAACAGTCGATTCCTTCAGCTTGAAAATAGGCAGATTTGTCTTGACTCTGATTTCATGGATGGTGAAGTGGCCCCGGCTGACCCCCGCCCTCTGAGGGTTGCTCACATCGATCTCAAGGTAGTTGCTGGGCGGCCGGTAGGCATCTTTCAGGTTCTGCGGTTTGGTGATCAGCTGCCCAATGTCCATCACTGTCTCTGCCATTTCACACTTGCAGCCGCCGCCCCGCCCCCACCGTCCCCCACCGTGGGCTCCCCGCTGCCTCCCTGGGCTCCCCCGCTTTCCACAGAGACTCCCCCAGCCTCTGTGGGTTAACGTTCTTCATCACTTTTGGAATATTCTTGGCGATTATCTTTCCAGTATTGCTTCTGTCCCATTCCTTCTCCTCGTTTTCTGAGACTCTAATTACAAGTATATTGAATGTATAAAATAAATAAGTTAGATGTATTTTAAACTATATATCTGAGAATTCTAATATCTGGATATTTTCTGTGTCTCTTTCTATTATCTGTTTTTCTATCATAGTTTCCAGCCAGTGTTGACTTTTTATTTATAGTTATTTTTGACTGAATGCTAGGTTTTTGTATTTGAAATATTGCAGAGATTATTGAAGCTTTGAGTGATTTTTATAGCTTTATTGAGATACAACTCATATAATGTACAATTCACACATTTAAAATGTGTAATTCAGTGGTTTCTTGTATAGTCACATAGTTCACGAAGCCATCAGCAAATCAAAAGTACATCCAAATGTCGTGCTTACTTCTCTTGGCTTCTGACTTTTACTGGATCTTAGTCCTACAAATTCGAATTACTTGGTAGCTCTTTAATGTCTTCAAAACTTTTTAACAATAACTTGTTCAATTTTTTTCATTTTCTCGGAAACTACCTAGATCATTACTAGAATTGAACCCTTCTCTTATTATTCCATTTTATACTATCACCTTTCCATTCTTTACAGCTATATTTCCATAGCTTCTTTGTCAGTAAGAGTCTTGTCACCAATGTCCTGAAATTAATGTGCTTTGAGCCCAGTTTCCAGAAGTGCAAAATGGCATGGAAAATAGTTCATGCCGTTAACAGAAGCACAAATTTCCTTAAGGTTAGTCCATAGTGAATAGGTTAGTTTTTACATCTAAGAACTATCATTGGTATTCATAATGATGGCCTTTTGCTAAACTTAAATTGTAATGAAATATGTAAATTGTATTCATAAGGCTATACAGAAAGAAGTAGAGTTTGTATGGTAGTTTCTCTTATTCATGGGTATACATTCTCAGAACCCCATTGGATGAATGGTAGTGAACCCCATATAAACAGTGTTTTTTCTTATACATCCATATCTACAATAAAGTTTATTTTATAAATTAGGCATAGCCAAAGACGAACAACAATAACATATTAAAAATAGGACAATTAAACATGCACTGTAATAAAAGTTATGTGAATGTGATCGCTTCTCAAAATACCGACGTTCTTAGCACACATTATGGCTGTAACCGTTGCAGTTTGAGGTGTGACAGCAAAACCAGCACAAATTTCTTTTTTCTTCTTCACAATTTCCTGAATAGAAGATTTATTCTCACCAAAGATCTTGGCAACCTCAGCATATTTTTTCTTCCCTTATTGAGGTGGGAAGTTAGATTTTTACTTAAAGGAAGCGCTGTATAGTTTTTCTTTGGCATGTTAAGATTGCCAGCATCACTACTCTCACGCTTTGGGGCCATTATTAAGTAATCGAAGGGTTACTGGAACGCAAACACGAAGATACCTTGACAGTGGATCTGATAACAGCGATGGCTACTAAGTGACTAGTGGGTGGGCAGGTAGCATATAGAGCGTGGATGTTCTGGGCAAAGGCGTGATGTACATCCCTGGCAGGACAAAGTGTGATGGAGCAAAACGGTGTGAAGCTGTGTGAGATTTCCCCATGCTATTCAAAACAACACACAACTTAGAACTTGTAAGTTGTTTATATCTGGAATTTTTTATGTAATATTTTCAGACTGCTGTTGACCGCCGGTAACTGAGATCACAGATAAGGGAAGGACCACTGTAATACAATTTCAGAACACTGTGGTCCAAACAGTTACTGTAAAAAAGTGTCAATATTTAAAATTTTACAATTTATTTTTTTGTTAAGAGTGTAGGCTCTGGAGTCAGACAGAACTGAATTTGCTTTCAGATCTGCCACCTAACACTGTGCACCTTAGAGCAATTTCTTAAAACACTTTATAGTTTCCATTTTCCCATTTGTGTCTGATAACTGAACTCTCCTAGTTGATGTAAATAATCCTTATAACATGCTTATTACATTGCCTAGAACATTACTTTTAAATATTAATAATGATTATTATAAATTTATTTTCAGAGGAATTAAAGCATGTTTGGAAATTTCATTTTAGTAATTGGGTAGTGTTTCATCAAGTGACTATACTATATTTTGCTTAAACATTTTTAGCTAGGCCCTGGCTGGTGTAGCTCAGTGGATTGAGCATGGGCTGCAAACCAAAGGGTCGCCAGTTCGATTCCCAATTGGGGTACATGCCTGGATTGGGGGCCAGGTCCCCAGTAGGGGGCGTGGGAGAGGCAACCACACATTGATGTTTCTCTCCCTCTTTCTCCTTCCCTTCCCCTCTCTCTAAAAATAAATAAGATCTTAAAAAAAAACAACACTTTTAGTTAGTTATGTCTAGGTGAAATTCAGGTGGTTATATCTTTTTTTATTTTTGAGACAGATAGGAAAATATTAAATATTATCTGTCTTCAATTTGAATATGCATCAGTATATTCTTTTATAAAATGGAATATGGCAAATAATCTCAAAACACCCATTTGAATGCCAACACAGCAATCATGTGTCAAAGAGCATGGGAGAGTGCCGGTGCCCAGCCGGCAGTGCATCAGACAGGAAAGAAGTGGGGTCATAAAGAGCATGTTTCTGGCTTGTGTTTTTCAGATACTTCTGTTTCTTCTTATATTTGGCTGTAGACAGTTGTTGTGCTTATGAGTATTCTATTTGTTCTCTGTGTTGTTCTGAGAAAGAAAAAGTAAGTTGTATCACTACTTGTCTGTCATAGAGAGGTGGGTAAAATACAGCTAGTTTCAAAGCTAAAAAAAAAAAAAAACATTCCAAGGGTGCGAGCAAAATCTGTCAGGGAAAGAGTCATCATGGACCACTCTTTCCCATGTGCTTGGGAAGCCTTGCAGTCAAAGATTTATCCTTGTTGAGATAATATCCTATTCTAGCTGGGGTTGTTGTAAAGGTCAGCTGTTAGGAATCATTTATGCTTATGGTAAATTGAGTTTAAGATTCTTTCTCGAGGACAGATTTTTAACAGGAGAGAGCATATGAACTTTAGGCAACTGGTGGGAGGTGGGGTCCTGGGTTGTGAAAAAGGCTGAGACTGGAAGCTGGAGATAAAGCTGCCAAAAAAAGCCACAGAAAGATGAAAGTGGTGTTACTTTACAGGACTAATAAAATAAATTATCAACTCATTTATTCAACAAATACTTCCAGAGTGCCTATGCACTGTTATGCATTGTTCTCAGTGTGGGGGCCAGTGACAGTTTAAACAGACGGGTTCTTCACCTTCCGAACCTGTACTTCTCAGTGGGGAGAGATAGTCAATGAAAAGATACAAACAAACAAACCCCAAGAATATATTGAGTAAGTGATAAGGACTATTTAGAAAATAAGGTAAAATGATATCGTTGAAGTACAAAAAAAGAAGTTTTGAGTGAAGTTTCTCGGGGAAAAGTGCTCCAGAGAAAAAGGGAAGTATTAGTGTAGAGCCCAAGGTGGGAATGAGGGCAGTATGTCCCTCCCCCCCACCCCCACCCCTGCCCCCCAAAAAGAGAATGTCAGTGTGGCTGAAACAATGATTTAGAAATAGAGACTGGGGCCAGGACAGGTAAGGCCCACTGGCCTGGAAGTACTATCTGCAATATCAATCCATTGAAGTATTTAAAATAAGGAAGTACAATGATGAAATTTATACATTAATAAGATCTCTCTAGCAGGAATGTGGACAAGGTTTCTTGGAAGTCAAGAATGAAAAGAAGTAAGTTTTTAAAGAGACGATTGCCGTGGTCAAGATGGGAATCGATAGTGGTCTGGACTAGAATGGTAGCGGTGGGCACTGAGGGATTAAGGCTATGTTTGCGATGACAAGATTTGCTGATGAATAAGATGTGCAAAAAGAGAAAAATTATCCTGATGATTCTAAGCTTTTTGCCATGGATAAAGGAACCTTTTACAAATATGAAAAAAAGTGGAGGGAGAATGAACTTTGGAGGGAGGATCAAGAGTTCTGTCTTGAACTTGTTAATATTTAAATAACTATTTGACATCCAAGGAGATACATCAATTTTCTATGTATAATAGAGGGTACGTTCTGTAAAGGAGAAATCATAAGTTAGGACTTCCACTATTATAGAGTCGAAATAACATGCAAGCTCTGTATTAGTGTATTTATATGCTGAACTAAGCATTGAAAAGATATTTTGATCCATCTCTTCAGTACAATTTGAATCTGAATCTCCTGCTTTTTTACTCATTGTAATGTACTGCCTTGGTCATAAGGGGGAGTGTTTGGGTTGCATTCACCAATGCCATTCTATCTCTGGGTCTGAGAGTGCACAACCCTGCCGACGCAGCCCGACGTGGAGACCCTTTATGAGCTTTACAGGTAACTGCCATGTGTGTTGATTGTTGTTGTCATTGTGTATACTTCACACTTAAGACTTAACTTTCCATATTAAATCATCCATTTGGCAGCAGCAATGATCATTTTTAAAATAAATGGAAACAAATATTTGTTTATATAATCCAGTCTCATGACCTTTTTAAATGAAGTGATGTTAACGTTAATGTCTTTGAATATTTCTATTAATCCCCTGAATCAGGACCCCTCCCACCACCACCAAATCAATGGCTGCTTTGATTTGTAGGGTTTTTTTTTCTGATTATTAGTAAGTATGATCATGTCTTCACATATTTGTTAGCCATTAGGCTTTCCCTTCTGTGAGGTTCTTGTGTATATCTTCACGTGGTATATGTCATTGGTTGT
>VMDR010036902.1:0-10373 GCA_007922815.1 Macrotus californicus | reverse complement strand
CAACCCAAGATACCACCACACCTGACAGAAAAACCATAGTAAATAATACATAATAAAGTTTATATGCCTATATGTTCTTATTTTAATATAAAAATGTGGAAAATGATTATGTCAATTATGTCTCAGTAAAGCTGGAAAAGAAAGAAGTAAAAATATAAAACAAAATATGAAAAATGAGAGTTCATTTGAAATTATATACTATTTTGTTTTTTTTTAACTTTTTTGTTAAATTAATGCTGTTATTTAAACAAAACAACAATAGGACTATTTAAAAACAGCAATTAGTAGTAATTTAATAGTAGAACTAATTAAACAAATATGTTTAAGAAAAAAATAAAATATTTTATAATGTTTCTTTCTGTTCTCTGATACAGTAATTTATTTAGACTTTAAAATAGTCTTTACTGTATATTTATAATTTTTAGGCTGTATTATCGTATACTCTTAAGATACATAAATGTAAGACTTTATAAAAAAGAGAATATAAATACAATAGGATTGGGACTTCCGGCCAAAATGGGGGTGTAAGTAGACACACTGTGCCTCCTCGCACAACCAAAAGGACAAAAACAAATTTAAAAACAAAAAACAACCAGAAATGACAGAAAATCGAACTGTATGGAAGTCCAACAACTAAGGAGTTAGAGAAGAAACACTCACCCAGACCGGTAGGAAGGGCAGAGACAAGCAGCTGGGCGGAGAGGACTCGAGGCAAGGCGGTGGCTAGCAGACTGGGTGGTCCAACACGCACGTGCGGTTAAATCAGGAGGAACAACTGGGGAGTGAGACAGACCACGCAACCCAGGGCTCCAGCATGGGGAAGTAAAGCCTCAAACCTCTGATTGAAAACACCTGTGGGAGTTGAGCGGCAGTGGGAGAAACTCCCAGCCTCCCAGGAGAGCTCATTGGAGAGACCCACAGGGTCCTAGAACATACACAAGCCCACCCACACGGGAATCAGTACCAGAAGGGCCCAGTTTGACTGTGGGTATTGGGGGAAGTGACTGAAAACCAGCAGAGAGCGGAGCAAGCGGCACTGTTCCCTCTCAGACCCCTCCTCCACATACAGTGTCACAACGTAGCCATGTGGGTTGCCTCACGCTGGTGAACACCTAAGGCTCCACCCCTTACTATGTAACAGGTGCACCAAGACAAAAAAAAAAAATGGCCCAAGTGAAAGAACAGATCAAAGCTCCAGAAAAAAAATACAACTAAGTGACGAAGAGATAGTCGACCTATCAGATGCACAGTTCAAAACACTGGTAATCAGGATGCTCACAGAATTGATTGAATATGGTCACAAATTAGATGAATAAATGAAGGCTATGATAAGTGAAATAAAGGAAAGTGTACAGGGAACCAACAGTGATGGAAAGGAAACTGGTACTCAAATCAACGGTGTGGACCAGAAGGAAGAAAGAAACATTCAACCAGAACATGATGAAGAAACAAGAATTCAAAAAAAATGACGAGGGGCTTAGGAACCTCCGGGACGTCTTTAAACGTTTCAACATCCGAATCATAGGGGTGCCAGAAGGAAAAGAGGAAGAGCAAGAAATTGGAAACTTATTTGAACAAATAATGAAGGAGAACTTTCCCAATCTGGCAAATGAAATAGACTTCCAGGGAGTCCAGGAAGCTCAGAGAGTCCCAAAGAAGTTGGACCCAAGGAGTAACACACCAAGGCACATCATAATTACATTAGCCAAGATGAAAGATAAAGAGAGAATCTTAAAAGAAGCAAGAGAAAAGGAGACAGTTACCTACAAAGGAGTGCCCATAAGACTGGCAGCTGATTTCTCAAAAGAAACCTTACAGGCCAGAAGGGCCTGGAAAGAAGTATTCAAAGTCATGAAAGGCAAGGACCTACACCCAAGAATACTCTCTCCAGCCAAGCTATGGTTCAGAATGGAAGGGCAGATAAAGTGCTTCCCAGAGAAGGTCAAGTTCAAGGAGTTCCTCATCACCAAGCCCTTATTATATGAAATGTTAAGGGGACTTATCTAAGAAAAAGAAGATAAAAAATAGGAACAGTAAAATGATAACAAACTCACAGTTATTAACAACCTAGAAAAAACAAAAACAAAAGCAAACTAAGCAAACAACTAGAACAGGAATAGAATCACAGAAATGGAGATCACACGGAGGATTATCATCAGGGGAGTGGGTGGGGAGAGAGGGGGAAAGGGTACAGGGAATAAGAAGCATAAATGATAGGTACAAAATAGACAGGGGGAGGTTAAGAATAGTGTAGGAAATGTAGAAGCCAAAGAACTTATATATATGACCCATGGACATGGACTGAAGAGGGGGAATGTCGGTGGGAGGGGGTGTGCAGGGCGGAGGGGAATAAAGTGGGGAAAATGGGACAACTGTAATAGCATAATCAATAAAATATATTTAAAAAATAAATACAATAGGATTGGTTAATTAGATATTACTTGCATTTATTTATATATTTATTTATTCCAGCTTTATTGAGACATAATTGACATCTAACATTGTATAAGTTTAAAGTATATAACCTGTTGATTTGATACGCTAATATATTGCCAAATGATTACTACCACAGCATTCACTCACACCTCCATCATGTCACAGAATTCCCATTTCTTTTTGTGGTGAGAAAATTTATAATCTATACTCTTATCAAGTTTCAATTATATAATACAACACTATTAACTAAAATCAACATGCTGTACATTAGATCACCCACAACTGCTCATTTTGTAACATGAGGTTGGCACCCTTTGACCAACATCTCCCCTTTCCTCTCATCTCTACTTGGTAAAGTAGAGTTTACCCCTTGGTACCCCTAGGGTTTACCAAGGGGTAAACCCTACTCTTTGTTTCCATCAGTTTGGTGTTTAAAGATTTCAGTCTAAGTGAGATGAGTCAGTGTTTGTCTTTCTCAGTCTGACTTATTTCAGTTATCACTATGCCTTCAAAGTCTGTTTATGTTGCTGCAAATGATAGCATTTCCTTCTTTCTCCTGGCTGAATAATATTCCATTGTGTATACATGCCACATCTTCATTCATCCACTGACAAACACTGAAGTTGTTTCCACATCCTGACTACTGCGTATCTTGAATAATGCAGTGAACATGGGAGTGCAGATAACACTTTGGGGTCTTGTTTTCATATCCTATGGATATATACCCAGAAGAGGGATTATTGGGTCATAGGGTAATTCTATTTTTGATTTTTTTAGGAATCTCCACACTGTTTTCCATAGTGGCTGTATCAATTTACATTTCCACCAATAGTACACAAAGTTCCCTTTTCTCCACATCCTCATCAACACTTATCTCTTGTCATTTTGGTGGTAGTCTTTCTAACAAGTGTGAGGTGGTGATATCTCATTGTGGTTTTTATTTTCATTTCCCTGATTATTAGTAATACTGAGCACCTTTTTCATGTACCTGTTGGCCATTTGTACATCTTCTTTGGAGAAATGTCTATTCAGTTCCTCTGCCCATTTTTCAGTTGTAATTTTTTTCTTATTGAGTTGTATGAGTTCTTTATATATTTTGGATATTAACCCCTTATGAAGTATATGATTTGCAAATATTTTCTTCCATTCCATAGGCCTCCTTATCATTTTGTTTCTTTTACTATGCAGAAGATTTTTAGTTTAATATAGTCCCACTTACTCATTTTTGCTTTTGTTTCTTGTGCTTTTGGTGTTATATCTGAAAAATCATTGCTAAGACCAATGTTCATGAGCTTTTCCCCTATGTTTTCTTCTAGGAGTTTCACAACATTGGGTCTTATGTTTTTTGAGTTAATTTTTGTGAGTGGTGTGAGATAGGGGTCCTATTTCATTTTTCTGTGTGAGGTTATCCAGTTTTCTCAACACCATTTAAAGAAGGAAGAGACTAACCTTTCCCCATTAAATATTCTTGGCTCATTTGTGAAATATTAGTTGACTGGATATGTGATGGTTTATTTCTGGGTTCTCTATTTTTATGCCAGTACCTCACTATTTTGATTACTATAGCTTTGTAGTATAGTTTGAAATCAGGAAGTATGGTGTCTCCAGCTTTGTTCTTCTTTCTCAGAATTGTTTTGGCTATTTGGGGTCCTTTGTGGTTCCACAAAAATTGTAGAATTGTTTTTTCTATTTTTATAAAAAAACGCTGTTGAAATTTTGATAGAGATTGCATTAAATCCATAGATGGCTCTGTTAATTCTTTTGATCTAGGAACACGGAATATCTTTTAATTTCTTTGTGCCTTCTTGAACTTCTTTTATTAAAATCATACAGTTTGCAGTATATAGGTCTTACACTTCTCTGGTTAAAGTTATTCCTAAGTACTTTATTGTTTTGATGTGATTGTGAATGGGATTGTTTTCTTTATCCTTTTCCCATTATTAGTATATAAAAACACAACTGATTAAAAAAAACAAAATGTGTTTATTGGAATGGATGGCACTCATCTTGATTCAGGGCGCTTTTAGTGATGCTTCCTCCTAAGGGAGCATCCTCTGTAACCCTTGCTTTTCCTCCTTAGGCTGACAGAGGACAGTGGAGCAGCCAACACACAAAACTACCATTTGTGCATGGCTAAAGATGGTGGTGATCTTATAGCATTTCACACCTGTGAAGTAGGAATTGCGGCTCTGCACCAGGCACTTCTAGTGTTTCCTCTTCCCTTCCAGAGAGGCATGTTGTTGTGGGAAGCTTGTCGCTGCTGGAAAGTCCACAACTGATTTCTGTATGTTGATTTTGTATCCTGCAACTTAACTGACTTTGTTGACTACTTCTAACAGTTTTTTGGGGTGTCTTCAGGATTTCCTAAATATAAGATTATATCAACTGTAAACAAAGACAACTTTATTTCTTTCCTTGCACTTTGATTGTCTTTTATTTCTTTTTCTTGTCTGATTGTTCTGACTAGAACTTTCAGTACCATGTTAAATGGGAGGGCTTGCCTAAGGTGAAGATAAACCCTTAATTAAGAGAGTTATAGGCCTGTGGAATGAGGCCTACCCACCACGACCTGCCCAGTCAGGAATCTGTGATCAGATTACCCTGTGAAGTTACTTTTGGTCACTTGAGCATGTCAGGTTTATTACAAAACCCCTTTTTGTTCACAGACTAAAAACTTTTATTATTAAAGACCCAACATCACAGTTAAGCAAATCATACTCCTTTTTAGGAGTGTTGTGTGCACGTTATGTAGGGCATTTAACAGGTAATATCTTTTCATTTACTTTGGTAAGAAACTAACAGACGGAATAGAATTTGCCAAAGTTTACATTTGCATTGTCTGCTGAATATGTAAACGTCTAGTTTGTGTTTGGATGTCAACATGCTTTTGTTTTATGTTCTCTGCAGTTTCATTAAAATTTTCACAGAAATCAGTAAGATGATTTGAAACTCCAACTTTTATTTTTTTTAAAGATTTCATTTATTTATTCTTAGAAAAAGGGAAGGGAGGAAGAAAGAGAGGGAAAGAAACATCAACCAGTTGCCTCTTGCACACCCCCAACTGGGGACCTGGGGACCCAGGCATGTGCCTTGATCAGGAGTGAAACCAGTGACCTTTTGGCTTATAGGCCAGCACGCAATCCACGGAGCCACACCAGACAGGGCAGTAACTCCAACTTTTAAATCAAAGTATCTAAGAGCTAGGAGGAACATTTCTGTTGTTGTTGTTGTTGCCATAATTGGGCAAAACACACTTTTTTTGTTGTTGCCATGATCGGACAAATCACTTGATACACTACAGAAAGTGTGATATTGGTAAAATCTGACAGCTCTACACCGCCGTGTGCCAGCACACACTCACACGTAACCCGACTTTCCCCCTTTGTTCTCCCGCAGGACATTTAGCTGCAGCTGCTGAATCAGGAAATGTAACATTACTTAATGTATTGGATGTTATTGCTGCTATAATAAATCACCACAGACTTTACCACTCAAACAATGTAAATTTAATATAATACAGTTCTGTAAAATAGAAATGTGGCAAGGTCTCACTGGATTGGAATCAAAGTGTCAACAGACTATATTCCCTTCTGAAGGCTCTAGGGGATAATCCATTTTCTTGCCCTTTCCAGCTTCTAGAAAGCACCCACGTGTCTTGGCACGGGGCCCCCTCTTCCATCTTCAAAGCCAGCAACATTGCATCTCTCTGTGCCTTTCTCCCACAGTCACAGAGTCCTCTGACTGAATGCTCTACTTTTATGGATCATTGTGGTTCTGTTGGACTCACCTGGGCAATTCAGAATTGTTTCCCCGTTCTGAAATAGCTAATTAGTGAACCTAACTAACTTGCAGCCTTGATTCCCTTTTGTCAGGTAACCCAGCATGTTCACAGGTTCTGTGGGTTAGGATGTGGTCTTCTCTGGGGGAAGGGCATTGTTCTGTCGAACACTGTTTTCTAAGACGGATTTGATGGATGTCCATTTGATAGTATTTCCAAATCGGTTCAGCGATCACTAGCTCACTTTTCTAAGGAGCACTGGTGTCTTTCTTTTTAAAGATAGATTTAATTTTTTTAGTAACAAACTATAGAAATGATCCCTGAAAGTACAGTCTTTAGATTTTATTTTTTTAAAGAAGCTTTAGATTTATAGAAAAATTGAGCAGATAGTGAACAGAGTTCTCATGTATGCCCTCCTCCTGACTATTTTCACTATTATTAATATCTTGCATTAAGTGTGGTATCTTTGGTACAATTGAATCAATATCGATACATTATTAACTGAAGTCTTCGTGTTATACGGGTTTTGCCAAATGCATGTCGTTTGTCCACCATTACAATATAACAGGACAGTTTTACTGTCCTAAGAACTCCCTGTGCTCTACCTATTCATCCCTCTGCTGCTTACTTGAACCCCTGGCCACCACTGATCATATTACTGTCTCTGTAGTTGTACCTTTTCCACAATGTCTTATTGTTGGATGCACACAGTATGTAGCCTTTTCGGACTGGCTTGTTTCACTGACCAATATGCATTCAAATTTCCTCCATGTCTTTCCGTGTCTTCACAGCTCATTTCTTTTTAGCACTGAATAATGTTGCACTGCTGAAGGACATCTTGGCTGCTTCCAAGTTTTGGCAATTACAAATAAAGCTTCTAGTAACATCCCTGTGCAGGTTTTTGTGTGGATGTAAGTTTTCAACTCCTTTGGGTAAATACCAAGAAGTGTGATTAATGAATTATATGGTAAGAGTATATTTGGTTTTTAAGAAACTGCCAAATTGTCTTCCAAGTTGGCTGTGACTGTTTTGCATTCCCACCAGCAATGACCGAGGGTTCCTGTGGCTCCACATCCTCACCAGCACTAGTTGTTGCTGTCAGTGTTCTGGATTTTGACATTCTAATAGGTGTGTAGTGGTGTCTTGTCTTAATTTGCAAATCATTGATGACATATGATATGGAACATATTTTCATATACTTATTTGCCATTTGTATGTTTTCTTTGTTGAGGTGTCTGTTAAGATCTTTGGCCTCCCCCCTTTTTTAAAGTGGGTTGTTTGTTTTCTTATTGTTGAATTTTAAGAGTTTTTTGTATATTTTGGTTAACAGTCCTTTATCAGATGTCTCTTTTGCAAATTATTATCTCCAGCCCATGGCTCCTCTTTTTATGCTCTTGTGTCTTTCACAGAGCAGACCAATTCAGCTTTAATGAAGTCTGGCTTTCATGTATGGTGCCTTTGGTGTTGTATCTAAAATGTGATCACGAAATCCAAGGTCATCTAGATTTTTTTCCTATGTTAATTCTAGGAGTTTCCTAGTTTTGTATTTTATATTTAGGTCTGTGATACATTTCGAGTTAATTTTTGTAGTGGGTCTAAGGTATGTATCTAGATGTAGTTTCTTTTTTATTTTTGCATGTGGATGTCTAATTGCTGTAGTATCATTTGTTGAAAAGACTATCATTTTTCCATTGTATATTCTTTGTTCCTTTTTCAAAGATCAGCTGGCTATGTTGAAGTGAATCTATTTCTGGGCTCTCTTTTTTGTTCCACTGATCTGTCTATTCTCCTGCCAACATCACACTGTGTTCATTACTGTACTTTATAGGAAGTCTCAAAGTTAGGTAATATCAGTCCTCCAACTTTGTTCCTCTCCTTTATTCTCGTGTTGGCTATTCTGGATCTTTTGCTTCTCTGTATAGACTTTATAATCAGTTTGCCAATATCCACAAAAATAACTTGTTGGAATTTTGATTGGGATTGCACTAAATCTATAGATCAAATTGGGAAGAACTGATATCTTGAAAATATTTAGTTTTTCTATCCATAAATGTTTCCATTTATGTAGTTCTTTGATTTTATTCATCAGAGTTTTCCTTATATATATTTTGTTAGATTTGTACCTAAGTAGTTCATTTTGGGGGGTGCTAATGTAAATTTTATTGTGTTTTCAATGTAAAATTCTACTTGTTTATCGCTGGTATATAGGGAAGTGATTAATTTTTGTATAGTAACCTTGTACCCTGCAACCCTACTATGATCACTTACTAAACCCAAGAGTTTTTTCATCACTTATGACATTTGTGTTGGCATATGACAATTTACAAGGGTCCCGGCTGCATTGTACATCCCACTGAATAACAATCATTGAGCCACCTACATTCATTCTCATTGGGTAATATTTTCTCTCAAATTATAATTTAGTTCCCAACACTTGATTTTAATGCTGACAAAAGGGAACAATAGCAATTCCTTAAAGTAGGCTGTAATTGGAAAAACAGGTTTTGTTTTTTATATTAAAATTCTAAGCTGTTGAAAAGTATACACACTTAAAGGCTGAGTTCTTAAGCATTTATCTGTTCTGGAAATACCCTTTGGTTCATTTTTATTTTCCTTCTCTAGGAAAAAGGAGAGCTGTTAATGCCGGTTTCAAAAGTTATGATTTCCTGGCACTTGTAAACGAATATCCTTACCAAGAGAAGCCATTTGACTTTCAAACCCAAGAGTCTTTTTTTAACTGATTCTTTCAGGTTTTCTGCATAGACCATCATGTCACCTTTGAACAAAGACAGTTTTATATCTTCTTTTCCAATCTTATATGCTTTCTTTTCTTGTCTTATTGCGTCCCCTAGGATGACTAATCTACTTTTGTTTCTATAAATTTGCTTATTTGGGACATCTCATATAAACGTAATCATACCATGTATGGTTTTTGTGACTGGCTTATTTCACCTAACATGTTTTTTTCAAAGTTTATTCATATTGTAACATGTATCAGTACTTCACTTCTTTTTGCTGTTGAATAATATTTCATTGTCTGCATATACCAGATTCTAGTTACCTATTCTTCAGTTGATGGAAATGGAACTATTTCCACCATTTTGGCTATTATGAATGCTACTGCTATGAAGATTCATAAACAAGTTCAAACTCTATTTGAACACCTGTTCTTTTATTCTTTTGGGCATATACCCAGGAGTGGAAATACTGGGTCACATAGTAAGTGTATTTATTTACTCTATTTGAGAACTGCCAGAATGTTCTAGGCAGCATACGAAGGTTGCAATTTCTCCATGTTCTCAACAATTTTATTCTTTTTGATTGTAGTAATCCTAATAGTTATGAAGTGGTATTTTGTAATTTTGGTTTGCTTTTCCCTGATAACCAATAATGTTGAACATCTTTTCATGTGCTTATTGGCCACTTATATATCTGCACTTTCCTGATGCATGTTCTTTGAGACATGAAAGTTTTAAATTTTGATGAAGTCCATTTATCTATTTTGTATTTTGTTGCTTGTGTTTTGGCATCAGATCTAAGAAACAACTGCCTAGTCCAGTGTTACAAAGATTTACCCCTATGTTTACATCTAAGTGTTCTAGTTCTTCTAGTTTTATAATTTTGCACAAAATTATACAAACTTGGTACCCTGGTCAAAAGTAATTGACCATAAATGGTTTATTTCTGGGCTTTCAATTCTATCCCATGGACCTATGTTTCTATCCTTGTGCCTGAACCACCCTGTGCTGATAACTGTAGCTTGTAGTAAGTTTTGACATAGGGAAGTGTGAGTCCTCCAAAGTGTTCTTGCTCAAACTGTTTTGGCTGTTCTAGGTCCCTTGAATGTCCATATGGACATTAGGATCAGTTAGTGAATTTCTGCAAAGGAGTCAGCTGGGATTTTCATAGGGATTATGTTGACTCTCTAGATCATTTTGGGGGGTATTGTTATCTTAGCTATATTAAATTTTCCAATTCTTTGAACATAAGATGTCTTTCAATTTATTTATATCTTCTTTAGTTTCAACAATATTTTTTAGGTTCTGGTCTGTGAGTTTTGCACTTCTTTTATTAAATCTATTCCTAAGCATTTTATTACTTTTGGTGCTAAATGGAATTGTTTATTTAATTGCATTTTCATATTGTCCATTGCAAGTAT
>VMDR010036901.1:0-10374 GCA_007922815.1 Macrotus californicus | reverse complement strand
AACAAAGAAAAAAGGTCACAAACCTACGAGTAAGACCACCAACAAACTTACAGCATAAAAAGGGATAATTTGTGACTAATAAAAACATAACAGGGGAAGGAGTAAAGGTCTGAATTTGCAAAAGAGAATGGAGATCAGACACGTTAAAAAGAAGAAGGACTACTATATATATGAAAATTAAAAAAACAAATAAATCTAAAGGTAACTGTACACAAAAACCACAAAACTGAGACACATAACTTAAAAAAATAAAAACCAGGAAAGAGGTATAGAATACCACAAAACAAAAACAACAGACTGAAAAAGGAAAAGAACCAATGGAGGCACAGAGCTGCCAGAAAACAAAAGATAAAATGTCTATAGAAAATCCTCATACATGAATAATTACTCTAAATGTAAAGGGACTGAATTCACCAATAAAAAAAGCACAGAGTAGCAGATTGGATCAAAAAACAAAACCCAGCCATATGCTGCTGCCTTCAGGAGACACATCTAAGCTGCAAAGACAAGGATAGACTTGAAATGAAAGGGTGGAAAATGATTCTCTGAGCAAACAGCATCTGCAAAAAAGTAGGTGTAGCCGTATTTGTATCTGACAAAATAGATTTCAAGATAACAAAGGTAACTAGAGACAAAGATGGACATTTTATAGTGATAAAGGAGATGCTACATCAAGAACACATAACACTTCTCAATATATAAGTACACAATCAGGGAGCATTGAAATATGTAAAGCAGCTACTAACAGAACTAAAGGGAGAAAATGACGAAAAAAACCTATCGTAGTTGGGGACCTTAGTACTCGGTTGACAGCTCTAGACAGATCATCCAAATAGAAAATCAATAAAAAAATATTGGCCTTAAATGACACATCAAATCAAATGGAAACAAATGCCATTTACAGAGCCTTTCATATCAGAACATCAGACTATACATCTTCTTCAGAGCACATGGAATATTCTTAAGGGTTGACCAGAAGTTGGGTCACAAAACTAACCTCAACAAATTCAAGAAGACTGAAATCAGGCCAAGCATATTCTCTGACCCCAATTCGTAGAAATTAGAAATCAACTTCAAAAAGAAAATAAAGAATCACACAAATATGTGGTGATTAAACAAAATACTACTAAAAAGTGATGGGCCAAAGAAGAGATAAAAGGTGAGGCCATAAGATATATAAAGACATGAGCCTGAGAATGAGAAGGACAATGTGACGTATCAAACCTTTGGGGATGCGGCAAAAGCAGTAACAAGAGGGAGGTTTGTATCAATACAGGCCTATCTCAAGAAGCAAGAGGAATCCCAGGTAAACAACCTAGCATCACATCTTTAAAAACTAGAAAAAGAAGAACAAATGCAACTGAATGTCCGCAGAAGTAAAGAAATAATAAAAATTAGAGCAGAGCTGAATGAAATAGAGAACAAAGAGACTACAAAAAATTAATGCAACAAAGAGCTGGCTCCTGCAAAGATTAGTAAAATTGACAAACCCCTGGAGAGACTCACTGAGGAAAAAAAGGAAAAATATTTAAAAAATCAGAAATGAAAGAGAAGTTATTGCCGATACCACATATGTACAAAGGGTCACAGTAGAATACTATGAAAGACTATATGCCACCAATTAACCTAGAAAAAATGGTTAAGTTCCTAGAAATATATAAACTCCCTAGACGGAATCATGAAAAATTAGAAAATCTAAATAGACTGATCAACAGTGAGAAAATTGAAACAACCATCAAAAACCTCTGAAAAATAAAAATCCAGGACCAGAAAGAAGGCTTTGCTAGTGAATTCTACCAAACATTAAAGAAGATCTGATACCTATACAACTAAAATATAGAACAACCAACCCTCAGAGCTGTCAGAAATCAAGCTGAATGGAAGTCTGACAACTACAGAATTAAAGAAACCACATACACCCAAACAGGTAGGAGGGGTGCACATAGAATGTGCTGGTCCCTCACCTGCATGTGGTAGATAAAAATTCAGGAGGGATATCTCAGGAGTCAGGAGTTCCAGCTCCACACCAGGCACCCCAGCCGAGGGTTCCAGTGCCAGGAAGATTAAGTCCCCACAATTTCTGGCTGCTAAAACCAAGGGGTTTGAGTGAGTGGAAGAAATTGCTGGAGCTCCAAGCAGTTCCTCTTAAAGAACCCACACACTGACTCACCCACTCAGATTCACTCCTTCTAAGCTCCAGCACCAGGGTAGTGGAAAAGCACCAGTGGTACACAGGGAGAAACTGAAGTGTCTGGCATCAAGATGAGCAGAGGTCATTGTCCCTTTGCTAAACCCTCCCCCCACAGAGCTGGCAAGCTAGTACAATATCCGAAACTCCATCAACCTGGCTAACGCTATTTGACCTGCTTTGGATATCCCCAGAGTCTCTGCCCCTCCCAATTTACGGGCCCACCCAAGATGCTTTTCCATATGAATGATGGGTCTTGGCTCATGCCTCACAACTTCCTAAATGCTCTCAAACAAGCAACACCTGGCTTCAGTGAGCCCCAGGCCCAGCACTAGCAGGTGTCAGGCCAGATTTGCAGCTTGGCTTCACCTGGGAATCTCCAAGCCCAGCACAAGTAGCGAACATCTCATATGGCTTTACAGCTCAGGCAGGATGGCCCTGGGGAAAACTCAGGTGGGGGCTGATCTTGGCCTGCATCACCTGGGAAACTACATGGCCAGTGCACCCAGTGGACAGCTACAGACTACACTGGAGCACCACCACCCTGCACCTGCACAGCTAATCATCCATGGAGGGTGGAGGCTGGTGGTCAGTGGTCATAGCAAGTCCTTGCAGCTGACTGGCCTGGGTAAAACCCTCCCATTGATCTGCCAACAATCAAGGCTCAATACAAGAGAAGGGTGTACTCAGCCCACATGAAGGGCACACTTCAAGTACCTAGCTTGGGTGAAAGGGGAGGCTGTGCCACTGGACCCTACAGGACACCTACTACATTAGGCCATACTACCAAGACACGGAGTCAAAGCAGCTTCACCTAACACATAGAAACAAACACAGGGAGGCTGCCAAAAAAAGGAGACAAAGAAACATGGTCCAATGAAAGAACAGATCAAAACTGCAGAAAAAAAAAATAAACAGAATGGAGATAGGCAATCTATGAGATGCAGAGTTCAAAATGCTGGTTATAATAATGCTCAAGGAATTAGTGAGGACCTCAACAGATAAAAAAGATCCAGTCAGAGATGAAGGATACACTAATTGAAATAAAGAACTTATAGGAAAACAACAGTAGAGTAGATGAAGCCAAGAATCAAATCAATGATATGGAACATAAAGAAGCCAAAAACAACCAATCAGAATAACAAGAAGAAAAAATAATCCAAAAAAATGAGGATAGTGTAAGTGGCCCCTGAGACAACTTCAAGAGGTCCAACATTCACATGACAGGGATACCAGAAGGAGAAGAGAAAGAACAAGAAATTGGAAATCTATTTGAAAAAATAATGAAAGAAAACTTCCCTAATTTGGTGAAGGAAATTGACATGCAAGTTCAGGAAGCACAGATAGTCCCAAACAAGATGGATGCAAAGAAGCCCACTCCAAGACACATCATAATTATGCCCAAAATTAAATTGAAGAGAGAATCTTAAAAGCAGCAAGAGAAAAGCAGTTAATTACCTACAGGGGTATTTCCATAAGATTACTGGCTGAATTGTCAAGAGAAACTTTGCAGGCTATAAGGGACTGGCAAGAAATATTCAAAAGTCATGAAAAGCAGGGGCCTCCATCCAAGATTGCCCAGCAAAACTATCATTTAGAATTGAAGGGCAAATAAAGAGCTTTCCAGACAAGAAAAAAATAAAGGAGTTCATCATCACCAAACCATTATCATATGTGAAATATTAAATAGACTTATTTAAGAAAAAGATCATAACTATGAAAAATAAAATGGCAAAAATACATAGCTATCAACTATTGTATCTAAAAAACAAACTAAGCAATCACGAAGAACAGAGATAGAATCATGGATATGGAGAACATTTTGATGGTTGCCAGATGGATGGGGGGTGAGGGGGCATGGGTGAAGAGGTGAAAGCATTAAGAAGTACAAATAGGTAGTTACAGAATAGCCATGGGATGTGAAGTACAGTATAGGAAATGGAGTAGCCACAGAACTTACACACATGACCCATGGACATGAGCAATGGTGTGGGGATGGCCTAAGGGAGTGGGGGATGCTGGGTGGAGGGGGGCAAAATGGGAGAAATCAGGACAACTGTAATAGCATAATCCATAAAATATAATTTTAAAAAACTGCATGGTATTGGCAGAAATACAGACACACAGACCAATGGAACAGATGTGAGTGCCCAGAAATAAAACTGTATGTAATTTCTGTCAAAAGAGCCAAAAATACACAATGGAGAAAAGAAAGCCTATTCAGTAAATTGTGCTGGAAAAATTGGAAAGCTACATGCAAAAGAATGAAACTGGATTACAGTTTTTCCCCTTGAACAAAAATCAATTCAAAATGAATCAAAGACCTAAATATAAGATTTTTTTAAATTACTTTATTGTTGTTCAATTACAGTTTGCATTCCCCCCCCATTCCCCCCCACCCCAGCCAATCCTATCCCCTAAATATAAGATTTAAAACAATACATTACAAAGTAGAAAACATAGGTACTAAACTTATGGACCTTGGTTGTAAAGAATATCTTATGAATTTGACCCCAAAGGCAAGGAAAGTGAAGGCAAAAATAAATGAATAGGACTATATCAAACGTAAAAGCTTCTGTACAGCAAAAACACTGACAGCAAAACAAAAAGTCAACCAAATCAATGGGAGAAGATATTTGCAAACAAAAGCTCTGAGAAAAGGTGAATATTCAAAACATATAAAGAACTCATACATCTCAACACTAAACAAACAATCCAATTAAATAATAGGCAAGGGACCTGAACAGACACTTCTCCCAAGAAGACATACAGATGGCTGACAGATATATGAAAAGATGCTCAACTTCACCAGCTATTAGGGAAATGCAAATCAAAACTACAAGGAGATAACACCTCACACCTGTAATAACAAGTATTAGAGAGGATGTGGAGAAAAAGAAACCCTCATTCATTTCTGGTGGGAATGTAAACTAGTACAGCCACTATGGAAACCAGTATGGCAGTTCCTCAAAATATTAAGAATAGAATTACCATGTGACACAGCAATCCCTCTTCTGGGTATCTACTTGGAAAACTTGAAAACATTTATTCGCAAAGATATGTGCACCCCTATGTTCACTGCATCAATATTCAGTGACCAAGACATGGAAACAACCAAAGTATCCTTTGATAGATGAGTGGATAAAGAAGATGTGGTACATTCATACCTTGGTGCTCATTGGCTTCAGAACTTGGTAACCCTATACTCATCAAATTTTGCTGAGAAAAAAATGTTTCAGCACTCAGCACTTGCTTGGGACTCATCACACTTGCTAGAACTTGTATGAATCACAATGCCGCCCCGCAAGAGAAAATGCTTCATCACTTGTTGCTTGCTCGGTACTCATTGGTTTCGGCATTCATCATGAGTTCCGGAATAAATTAACGATGAGTACTGAGGTATCACTATACTACAGAATACTACTCAGCCATAAGAAAAGATGAAATACTACCATTTGTGAGAACGTGAGTGGACCTTGAGAATATCATGCTAAGTGAAATAATTCAGCCAGAAAAGATAAACCATGTGATTTCATTCATATGTGTGATATAAAACTGAAACTCACAGACACAGACAACAGCACGGTGGTTACCAGACAGAAGGGGGTGGGGACAGTAGGGAGTAAAGGGGAACAAATGTGTGATGATACAAGATTTGACTTTGGGTGGTGGGCACACAGTGCAATATACAGATCATGTATCATAGAAATGTACACTTGAAACCTATATGATCGTAGTAACCAATGCCACCCAATAAATTTAATAAAAATAAAAAATTAATAAAAATAAAATAAACTCCTCGAAAAAAAAGAAAAGAAAATATTTAAAATATAACCTGAGGCTACAATAGAATAATCTAACTCTAAATAAAGCATTATTCCTCTATGTGAATCAAGCTTGTCCTTGGGAAAACTTGGCAGGAAACAAGTGTGAATATTTACGACTTTGATATTTCTAAGCAATAAAATTATTCTGGTTGTCTGGCATGAGATGACTGTTAAGAACAGAACGATCAACAAATGGTAAAATGATCCTTAGAGCCTAAGGACAGAATAAGACAGAAGCATAGAAAGGGACAGAGAGAAAGATTAGGGTCAAACCAGTACATGAAACACCCACAGTTGAAAACTTCATCAGGAGTATTTTTGAACGAGGAAAGAACAGATTCCAAAGAGCATCTAGGGAAAAGTTTTCCTCTGATGAAGTATACACCTGCTGAAGAATGTATGCCTATCCAGAATAATGCGGCCAGGGTTTTTCTTCTGCTAGCCAGTGAAGAGACTCTTTTCTTCTTCCAATATAATAGTTAACTGGGACTTATCTAAGAAAAAAGATGATGATCAAAAATATGAACAGTAAAATGACAACAAACTCCAAACTATCAACAACTGAACCTAAAAACAAAAAACAAAAACAAACTAAGGAAACACCTAGAACAGGAACAGAATCACAGAAATGGAGATCACATGGAGGGTTACCATGGGGAGGGAGAAGGGGAAGATTGGGGGAAAAGGTACAGGGAATGAGAAGCATGAATGGTTGGTACAAAATAGACAGGGGGAGGTTAAGAAGTATGGGAAATGGAGAAGCCGAAGAACTTATATGTACAACCTGGGGATATGAACTAAGGGGGCGGGGATGTGGGTGGGAGGGGGATGCAGGGCAGAGGGTAATAAAGGGGGGGGGAATGGGACAACTGTAATGATATAATCAATAAAACAACAAACAAAAGAATCGTTAACTGTTTGACAGTAAATGTGCTGCTTTAGCTACCTAATGGTAGAGGCCAAAAGAAGGTATTGCAAGAATCTGACTTTTCTGACAATGTGTAGAGAAGTCACAGAAAAAGCTAAGGAAGTTTATGAAGTTTCTCAAATTACGCTGGAAGCAATGGGTTGGCATGACAACCCAAAGAAAAGCTAATTTTAAGTAAATCCACTGGATTCCTTGGATTAGGAAACGCTTGTAGATATAAATGTTATATAAATTCGAAACAGAAGATGGTTATCACAACAACTGTATTAACATTTGGAGCCACCTTCAACATTTGCTTCAAGGAGAGTTTGAGGAAATAAAAGTTGATTTTTCTGATTTCAGGCTTGAGAAAATCAGTTTATTAATAAGGTTATTTACCTACTAGATATCCATTCAATCTGGCTAAGTCTTCATTTCAGACAAGATCACAGAAATTTTACATGAAAGCAGGGTATGTTGGATCAAATAGCCTATCAATTCATTATTTAAAATGAATTATGTTTATGTGCATATGATATATATACTATTATTTACAGGCTTAGAACAAGAACAGACACTATACAAGAAAAAAGAAGTCATATTCAAAATTGGAAAGCTAAAACACCTGTGAGTGAAAAACAATTAGTAATGGAAGATGGTAAAATATTTGTGTTAAATAACTTCTGTAAACAATAAATATTATAAGATTACAGAATGGGGAAAGATTGCTGTTAGAGTGGGTCAAGGGAAAAGGTAGTTTGAACTAGATTATAAAAACTAGATAGTATTTACGTAAGTAAAGATTATATAATAATGTGAACAGGCAGAGTACATTGTTAGCAAAGAAATATGACAGGAAGCATAAGAAAAGAGCATATTTTGCTTAGGAAATGACACTGAAAACAGAAAGGGAAGAGATAAAAGGCAGGAATACAGAACATCCTCAAAACAATTGTGCTAATAAAAGTGACACAATAAATGCCACACATAGTCTAATTTTGGCTGATGGAGTTGGAGTTGGTCTAATAAAGTCTTTCTAAGGATGGATGAGGGTAAGAACTGACATAGGCTTGAGAACATAATGACATTCATCCAGCCGGCAGCTCTTCACTGAATTCCTGCTATACGCCAGGAGCTTTGTGTTCTCAAAACCGGGGATATAATAATGAAAAAGACAGACATGAGTCTTATTCTCTTGGATCCTAAATTTTGGTGGTGGAAATTGGACAATAAACAAAAAGATAAGTGTGTAAAGTAAGATATTATAGATAGCATTAAATATCATGAAGGGCAATTGAGTAATACGGTATAAAGTGATGGATACAAAGGGCAGTGAGAGAAGGCCTCTCAAAAAGTAACATTTCAGCTGACATCTAGAAGAAAGCAGTAATGGGAGGAAATGAAGATGAGTCTAGAAAGAAGGAACAAGAAGGACAAGGAGACAGACTTCTTCCAGGATCAAAAACATAAGACATCATTAATAATCTCAAAGATAGTCACTTTCTTTTGAAACTGAGCAGACAGACAGAGAACCCTATTCAAACTTGAAGTAATTACCTTATATCCCTCTGCTCCAGACTCTCCTCTCTCTCCTTGTGCCCCCATTGGACCCTACAGAGACCACATGCAGAAACAATCAATTTCACAGCTGGATCTAAAAATTTGTAAATGCAGATGATACCATTAGTGTGGATTTTTTCTCTAAAAATATGAAACCAAATGTATAATAAATTTATTTAGTTCTATTAAATAATCTCAAAGGCGTGAATGTCAATGACACCAAGAACATCATAAGCATTGAATTATTTAAAGAGATTCTCATGATTCTGCTAGGAAAACTATTAAAGAAATGAAGTACAATTAAATACAAATTTTCAGATATGGTGATGGCAGGAGACTTGACTTTGGGTGGTGAACACACAATACAATATTCAGATGATGTATTATAGAATTGTACACCTGAAACCTATATAATTTTATTAACTAATGTCATCCCAGTAAGTTTAATAAAAATAAAAGTAACCTCAAAATAGTATTTAATTTACATAAATGACATTAGATTATGGAATAATATAAATTTTCGGGTGAATAAAGCATGTTATACATGATGTCAAAATTAGTTTCACTTTTACTTAACATCAAGATGACTGAAAAAGATTTAAGCAGGATCACTCAGCCACTTAATTCCACTAATTAGAAAAAAATTACATTTAATGATCTTTAAAAGTATCTAATAGCTGATCCTACTTGTTTTTTAATCATTTTTTTATTGTTATTCTACTACAGTTGTCTCAGTTTTTCCCCCTTTGCCCTCCTCCACCCATCCCACCTCTGCTCCCGTCCCCACCCTGTTGTCCATGTCCACGAGTTGTTCATACATGCTCTTTGTCCAGTCCCTTCCCCTTCTTTCCACCATTATCTCCTCCCGCTCCCCTCTGGCCACTGTCAGTCTGTTCCATGTCTCCATGACTGTGGTTCTATTTTGTTTGTTAGTTTATTTTGTTCATTAGATTCTTCTTATAGGTGAGATCATATGGTATTTGTCTCTCACTGCCTGGCTTATTTCACTTAGCATAATGCCCTCCAGTTCCATCCATGCTGTCCCAAAAGGTAGGAGCTCCTTCTTTCTCTCTGCTGTGTAGAATTCCGTCATGTAAATGTACCACAGTTTTTTGATCCACTCATTGACTGATGGGCACTTAGGCTGTTCCCAGAACTAGGTTATTGTAAATAGTGCTGCTATGAACATAGGGATGCACAAATTCTTAATCAGAAATTCTTTTGTTTATTCTTTAATCTATAGAATTTTAAAATGTTGACATAAATTAACCTGATAAACACTGCAGCTATTAATTTTAATGCTTAAGGTAGAAACAATTTAATAAACTCACACTTCTAACTTTTATAAAGATTTCTAATATAAATTTTTTTTTAATTACTTTATTGTTGTTCATTTACAGTTGTCTGCATTTCCCCCCCACCACTCCTGCCTCACCCCAGCCAATTTTTGCTATGATAGGCTGTGCAAATGATCCAGTCTAAAATACACCTGAAAAAAAGCAATTATCACATACCAGGACCTACTGTTTGAAAAGAAACTCAGATGGAAATTTGTTGGGAAAACCATAAAATTTATTATGAACTATTAATTGATAAATTTTAATGTATTCCTTTGTGGATAATAAAGATAATAGATATAATGTAAAAACAATGATCTCTGACTGTGCTTTAATTATTTAGGATATTGTTAAAGTTTCCTTCCTGTCCTATGTCTACTAGTGAAAATCACCAGTGTTATGTTAGACTTTTAATACATTTATTAAATTTCTGTGACATTCTGTATCCTGGCATACTTGAATTTGGGAAAAAGAAGTACTACTATATTCCATTTGCATATATTTTTCCATTTACTTTTATATTTTTGAATTATTTCCATATTTTCTCCATCAGAA
>VMDR010036900.1:0-10354 GCA_007922815.1 Macrotus californicus | reverse complement strand
TCCTCTTTGCAGCATGATCACTTCAGTAAAACACTCGACATTTCAGAGTAAAGCATTTCTTACCTTATTCATTATATATAGCATTTCCAGTCTATTCATTTGGTTTTGCTTTGACTTATCCTGATCTCTGCATACTAGTTTATTTCCCTCTTAAAAATCTGACCAAAGCAAAGCAAAACTTAGGTACAATAAAGTTTTGCAGCTTCTCTCTCCTACCTGTCACTGGCAGCTTCTGAGCCAATAGTGAAAATTCAAAGTCAAATCATTTAAATCTAAGTGGATGGAAGTGAATATCCAGAGAACAGAGATTTTTATCACATGAGCGAAAAGCACAGTTTGTGTGCTCACACAGGAGGGAGATGTAACTGTAATCGTGACAGGTGTGTAATATCATATGTAAGCATTCAGGGTTAAAACATCCAAAAAAGTCTTTACATCTCTATATACACTAATATGTAGATTTCAGAGGAGGAAGAATATGAAATGAGAAAGTATACAGTTAAGTGCTAACTGCAGCCCTTTTGGTTGGATGAGTGCCAGAGTAACTTTCAAAATATTTCAAAACAGCTGCCAGCATGTAAAGATTTTAACTGAAGGAGCAGAGTAATGAAATCTGAATCACTAATGAGCAAATTAACTTATATTTTGCTTAAGGTCTTTAATGAACACGGAGATAAGCGGATCCAATAAGGAGTTTGTCTCTCATGCGTGCAGACCAAACTTCCAAAGCTATGCACGTAAGGACAGACTTCTGAAACAGACTTACATGCTGTGCAAGTCTTCTTCAAGTATTCTGTGTACTTGTATTATAGAAAAGAAAGTCTCTGGAGGGCAGGAGCCATATTAATTCTCTTACATATGGGTAGTTGAAAGCTTGGAACTTTGAAGTTGAATGTGCTCATTAAACTCTATTTTAATGTTATATAGTATAATCGAAGTAGCTTCAGCATATCTAGCTTTAAATGTCTAACAACAGATCTCTCATTGTCTTTTAATTGGGACAGTTTTGCCCTTTGGGCTTCCAAGAAAATCTTGCCCTCCAAAAGGGAAAGGGAAGCAGGACTATATATTTCTGTATCAACTATTCTATAAAATAAGTAGTTTATAAAATATAATTATTGGTCTTTTCTATTCATAGAACTGGTATTGAAACAATTAAAGAAGAATGGTGATATTATCTGTAAATATAACTCATTGTTGATTGCGCAGAAGGACTTTAACAGGGAAAGTAATTTTCTAAAAAATCTGCTCTTTGGCCAAAGAGGGTTTTCGGGCTTTGACATCATTTGGTACGTTGGGACCGGCTCAGGGTCAACAGGAGCGAGGCTGGGATGTTGCAGTCCACCCCTGGAGTCCAAGTACACATGGAATCAGGAGCCACTTGTTGGAAGCCTCCATCAGCTGGTTGACCAAGATATCAGGTGGCCGGCACAGCACCCCCCCACAATGAGTCAATAGTTCTGACAAATGCGATTTTATGGAAAGCCACTGCCTGCGTCTGAGTTTATCTTTAGCCTGTTTACTAGGCTTCCTTTGGCCAGCCAGTACTGCTGGCCTTGTCCTGTGCAGTCAGTCAGAGGAGAACTTTTCCCAACCCCTAAACATTCCTGATCTCTCTAGAATTGGCACGGACTTCCCTTTCTTTCAACAGGAAAGGCTGCGCAGAGCCAAGGGAGATTTGAGAGCGCATCAAACCCGGCCCTGAGGATGAGAGGTGCGGAGGGGAGAGTGCGGAGAGGTAAGTTAACCAGCACAGCCTAGCCGCGGTGGTCCTCGCAGTGGAAGGAGGACCCACATCTGCGACCAGAGCCTTACAGGGCGGCTTTCCACCTATCCAGGCCCTCCAGCCCTCTCACCCCCGCCCTCGTTCAACGACCTTTGTTTGGCCTTTGAACAAGTGTCTCCGAATGAAATGCCGTTAAGCTAGAAAATGACCCTGTCCCAGAAAAGGAGGCAAGGCCTCGGTTAGTCTAACTGGTGGGATCCCTAGAACACGCCACAGATGCTCATTACGATTCTTTTTACGTGCAACATGTGGGGGACGAAGCAGTTTCATATCTCCTGATATTATCTGCCGTCCAAAGCATTTTCTTTGAGAGGAAAATGGAAACGCAGCTGCGCCGTGGACCCGGCCAGCCAGAGCTGGGGCTCCCTCCCTCTGTCTCCCTGCGGCTGCGGGCGGCTCCGGAAACTGACTCCCGCCAGGGGAGCGCAGAGCGGGCCTCGGCCGGCGCGGGACGCCGCCGGGCGCGGACGGGCCTTTGTCCAGTTCGGCTTTTTCCCGAGAGCTGTGAGGGTAGAGGGGACTCCCAGGTCGGCGGCTATTGCAGGCGTCTGGTCCCTAGACCGTGCGCCGGGACGCTGGGCTTGTCAGTCTCTGCCGCGATTGGCCTTGGCAACTTCTGACCAGTGCGTCCTGCCCCTCCGGGTCCCAGCCGGGCGGCTGCGCCCCAGTCTCAAAGGGTTAAGCAGGTGCCTGCCCGGCGAGGCGCTGTGGGTGGAGGGCCGGGGCGGCAGGATCGCCGCCACCGCGGTCGGAGAGCCCAATTTGTCCCGGGGCTGCCGGGCCAGGGCCTCGGCGCGCGGGAGAGGAGGGTGAACAAGATGCGGAACCAGCAGCAGCACCAGCAAACCGGGTTCTGGGTGCGGGCGCGCAAGAGGAGTGGAGCCCGAGCCCCGCGTCGCGCAGGCACTGTACCCTCTGCCTGGCGACTCCGGTCCCAGCTCGAGACCCCTAAGGAAGAAGAAGGAAGTGGGACATCATGGGGTCCTGGGCAGGGGGTGGGGGCACCATCCACTCTCACCGACCCCACCCAGTCAGCCGAAAGCGCAAGTTGTGGTTAAAAAGTCGCGCCCACACCCCAGGCATCCCTCCTCACCCCCTAAGGAAACACTGATGTAACAATGTGGAGAAGTCACTGGGAGATGCGAGGAAATAAACGCACGTGTTTTCTCTTTTTGTTTCCCCGGTGGTTGGAATTAGCAGAGTTCTCTTCAGTGGTGTCTGCGAATTTATTCGTTTTATCTTTCGAAAGGGGCGTACAGAGATAAGTCATGGGTGGGGGCACGCCTGGATTCCTCTAGCTGGACCTACAGGTTCCATCTCGCAAGTTGGTCCGAGACCAGCCCGCCACCTACCAGGAGCGAGGAGAGTCCCTTCTAAAGGGAACAAACTCTCCATTGCACCAAAGCGGCTTTTCCTCTCCCTCCTCCTTTGCACACATCTCTCCTCGATAAGCGTCAAGTTCTCCAGTACTCCAACTTGAAGTTGGCAACCCCAGTGCTGCCTGGTGTGCAGAAGACCGGCAGAGCAGGGTCCCGGCGGGGAGGGGAGGCTCTGCGCCCCCATTCCTGCACACGCGGGCTGGAATCCAGGTTGCTGGAAGCCGCGGGAGGCTCCAGCCTGCCTGGATTGTGGTGGTTATTCCTCTAGAGAAAAGAGGGGATAGAGAGCGCTTGTCTTGCACTTTGGGTCGGAAGTGCGCGGTGTGTGTGCGTGCGTGCGTGTGTGTGTGTGTGTGTGTGTGTGTCGAGGGGGCGGGAAAGAAAGGCACTCTCCACTGCCTGTCATTCCCATGCACCGGCCAAGTCCTCGCCAAGCCTCCCGGTGCATCCTTCCTCCGCCACCCCCTCCCCTTCTTCCCTCAGCTGGGCTCGCGCGGCGCAGCCGGAGCAGCCAGTGAGAGCAACATCCTAGAAAGAGGGGGGAGCACTACCGCCCCCCCAAAGGGAAAAAAGGCCCCACCCTGACACGTTTTGCAGTTTGCAAGTCCCCCGCACCCCGCCACCCCCGCACCTCCTCCTCGCGCTCGCGGTCCCCCCACCCCAGTCCGCGGCGCGCACATCAAAGCTCCTCTCCGCCGCGCTCAGTGGCCGCGGCTCACTAATGGGATTGCAGGCTGGTGCCTGGCTCCGCTGCTGCCGCCGCCGCTGCTCCCGCTGCTGCTGCCGCCGCCGCCGCCGGAGCCCCAGCCCGAGCCCCCGCCAGCCCGAGCCCAGAGCCGCCGCGCCCAGGGGCCGAAGCCGCGGCGATGATCCGAATCTTTCCGGATTTCAGCGTGCAGGTGACGGCCGCAGCGGCTGGCGGGGCGGCCGCGGGGGTGCCGGCCGGCGCGGGCATGGGGAGGGCCAGCGCCGCGGCCAACGGCACCCCGCAGAACGTCCAGGGCATCACCTCCTACCAGCAGCGGTGAGTAGTCCCACCTGGGCAGGGAGAGTGCCCCCTCCTCGGGGTGCTGGGGTGGGACTCACTTTGCCTCCTGTTTTATGCCTTACAACCCACATGCACATCGCTAGGGCTCACTTTGCTTGCCCCTCGCCCTGCAGAGGAGAAAGAAAAAAATAATTCACAATTCGGATCGAAAGGCACTCCAATGTGCTGGCAAAGTGGAATCATCTCTTGCCCTCCGCCTCGCCCCAAACCCAGAGCCTCATCCCCGCGCAGCCAAAGAGTTGCAGCGAAGTCTGAGACACCGCACAAGGTGCTTTTGCAAAGTTTGGGATCCCCGTCCCCTTCAGAGGTGTTCTTTCAGTGCCTCTGCCGGGTGCGGGCTGGTGCTGACGGGCCGCCAAGGCGGCAATTGATCACCGGAGGCTGATTGATCATTTGTTTCCAAACAGAATAGGAACGATTTTCACGTGTAGCTGTAGACTTGCAATTCTACATAATAGTATTATCGTGTCACCTGTTACCACAGGGAAATACAGCATGAAATCCGAGTCTCCTCGCGCTGTTAAGTATTCATCTTAAACGCATTATAATGCAAAGACCTAACATTCGGAGATGCGAGTTAGGAAGCAAATTTTACAAAGTTAGGCTGTCTGGCGAGAAACAAGCAAGTTTTAAAATGTGATTTGTTTGCATTCCTCCCAAATATTTATAGATTTTTTTTTAAAAAGCTCATGACTTTGTGACGTTGAAATAGTAAACGTTCTTTGATTCAGTTAGGAAAGACAGCGAAAAATTTACCACCAGCAACGCCCTAGAACCCTAAAGTTTTCCCTTAAGGACTTGTGATGTTCCAAGATTTTATGGACAATGTAATCCACAAAGATATGGGGAGAAAGACTAACAGTGTAGTATGAAAGGTAAGCTCCCCATTTGTGGGGCTCAGTTTTTTTTAGAAGATGGAGAAAAAAGGAACACATGAAAATGTGAAATTAAATATTTGTGTTTCCCAGATTGCACACGATTAAACATCTGAGAAATTTGCCAATGGCATTTGACTTAAAATATACACAATGCATAATTCAAACAACAGTTCCTATTTTTACCTTGTATTTCAAACTTCATTGATTTGAGAACCTTTGATTTGAACCAACAGTGTTTAAACTGAAAAGGTTAAGATAATCTATCACTGCCATATTTTGTGCCTTCTAACCAATGACTGGCCCAGCGACCAGAGGAGATTTTGCATAACACACTGAATGTTTTCCAAGTTGATGCCCAATGTTGCAAATATTCTGTAGAGACTTCATTATATGCTCTGAGTACTGTTGGAAGTTTTAAAAAGAGTCTTGAAAATAACTCAAAAAGAGGCTATTCCTTGTCACAAAGATTTTTTTTTCCTTTAAATTATTCTAGTCTTGTCTTACTTCAGTGATTACAAGAATCTTAAATACAAAAGATCTGGGAATCTTTCAAACATAAAGGAATTAGAAAAGAATTAGATTTTTTCATAGTTCAGGTATGTTTTTTTTTTTTTTTGCCACTTACAAAGCATTTAAATGACAATAGACTCTGGTGGCCACTTAAAGTAGGAAGGTGCAGGCAATAATCACAATAGTATGGACTATGAAGGAGGGATAAAGGGTCAGAAATGTCAGATGGCTCTTGGAGGCTTTCAGGGAATTCCAGGCATTGAGGGAGGTCATGAATTCAGCCCGTAGGTTTGCTCTCAGAGTGCTGGTGTCCTTCATCATGAACATATTTCCAGGTCCAATTTTCCTGCAAGTCAGGGGTACCCAGGGGTAGCTCTCCAGAGTCCTCTACTCCAACACTAAAAGCTCATGGATGCCTTCCACCCTCACCTTCGAACTGGGGCCACTTCATCAAGTCACATAATCCCACTTCTAGTTCTAAAGACTAAAGCTTTAAAAATAATCCACTGTAAAATTTAGCTTTTGGGATGTATTACTACCTTCTTCTCTTTTTATGTTGTCACATTGACAGAAGAGAAGGTGCCAGCTGTGAAAAATGGAGCCTTTGGTTTCTTTGCTCTGATTTGATGACACCTGTTCCTACTTTTAGTTTTAGTTAATTTGGAGCGAGTCATGTAGGGCAAGGTCATTGGCAGGTGTTTAAGGAGGGGTCTGAGTCAGAGGCTAAAATTCCTTGTCCTCTGGCACTTCATCAGGAATATAGGCCACCAACATGTTAGGCTTTAGAGGATCTGAGGGACAGGCTTAGTTTCCACCTCAAGACCTGGATATGATGGCTAAAGTGAATGGTGACACATCATTTTACCAATTTTGGGTTTTTTTGCACTAAAAACTTCTGGGGAGTCTGATGAGGGAGTGATATGAATGGTGGTAGTGGTGGTGGTGATGGGGTGTGGGGTGGGGGTTCGTGCAAAGGGTGACCTGTTTGGAGAACACAAGCTTTTCTCATTTGTCATCTTTGGGCAGAAAAGCCCTGGGCTGGCTGTCCAGGAGTTGTCCAACTGGCAGCTTTCCCTCTTTGCTCCCAGCCCATGTATCTTGGACTCAACACTCTCGAGTTCATTTTTCAATCACTCTCATCCCCTCGTACCTGTAGAGTATACTCCAAAGAGAGTTCAGACATCATCATGCAGATTAAGCACCCCTGCTATAAAAACACATATTTTCAGTCTCCAACTCTCCACTCCACTTCACTGGAATGGCAGGACCGAGTGGGACCCCTTTTCAGGTCTATTTTTTCTTAAGTCAGAAGGAAAGTGCAAAGCCTCACGTAGAGCTGATGCTTTCCTCCTGGCCCTATCATTCCTTCAAGTGCTTTGGGAGTCCTTTCCACTTTCCTAGTTGACACAGGACTAGTCCAAGTCTCTGCCCCCAAAGCTGCCCACACCCAGCAGGGTGATTTAGTGGAGAGAACGCTCTGGCCAGGGTCTACCCAGGTAAGAGGATTCCAGCACTGGTCCCGCACCCAGTGGCGCTTTCTCTAGGCCTTCCTGGGCTGCAAAATGGGGAAGGCAGCTGGACTAGATAGAATCAGAGGCCCATAGTTCGGTCCGGCCCTGTCCCAGGTACCAGGAGCCCAGCCGGGAGCGGCGTTTGTGTGTAACTGCGTTTCAAGTCTTGGGGATTCACATGCGAACCCCGGGGTCTAAAGATACGTGCGGGCGAAATGCAGATGCTCCGGCTTGGAAAATACAGCGGCTGAGAGCACCGGGATCACAAGGTGCCCGTGCTGCTGCTGCTGCGCCCGCCCGCAGGGCTCCGGGGCCACCGGCTTGGCGGGCACACTCCCACCCGCGTTTATTTCTGCTGTGCCCAAAGGCGCGCCCTGGACGGTGTCCTGCCCGAGCCGCTCCGGTGGCCTCCCAGTTCCTCTGTTCCTTCCCCCCTGGCTGCGACACTCCATGGAAGGGAAGTGTTCAAAACTGCAACTGAGTGGCGTTGTTGCGCCAGCAGCCGAGCTTCCCCGTCCCCGAGAGAGAGAGAGAGAGAGAGAGAGAGAGAGAGAGAGAGAGAGAGAGAGAGAGAGAGACTGAGACAGAGAGAAGAGATTGAGAGAGAGAAGAGAGAGAAGAGAGGGAGAGAGAGTGAGGAGGGGGAGTGGGGGGAAGGAGAAGAGGGGGAAGGGTGGGGGAAGGGAAGGGGTGTGTGTGTTTGCGAGCGAGAGAGCGCTTTGGAGCAAAGGAGCTGGAAAATGCCCAGAAATACTTTCACAGCGGTCAAGCTGGGAACCCCCTGCGTGTCGTCCTCGTCCCCGCCCCTCCCGGCCTAGGCCCCGACCGCCCCCCGCAGGAAGGGTGTGTGCCCCACCTGCCCCCGGGCCAGCTCTGGGTGGCGGTGGCGAGGGGGGGGGGTGTGGCGGCGCGCGGCGGCGAGAGCCCGGAGGCGGCGGGGCCCTGGGCCGGGCTGCCCGCGGGGCCGCGCGGCAGCCTCCCCCGCCGCCTCCCCCTCCGCCGCCGGTCGCTGTCTCCACGCTGGGCATGTCTCGGGAGCCGGAGCGGCCCGGGCCGCGGGGGCTCTGCGGCGCATGGACGGCGGCGGCGCCCGGCGAGCAGGGGGAGCAGAAGGCACAGGCGGCGGAGGAGGCGGCGACCTGCAGCGAGAGGCACCGGCGGCGCGAGGGGACGGCCGGCCGCCGGCGAGGCTCCGGCCCCGATACTTTTCCGTAGCCTCCCTGCCTCAGCAGCACGGCCGCCGCCGCCGCCAACACGGCCTCGGCCACGGCCACGGCCGCCGCTCAGCGCCGCGCACGCCCGCACTCACTCCCGCCACCCCACGCACACGCACACCCCCGCCCTCCCCACACCCCCCACCCGGGAGGGGGAAGAGAGGCAAAAAGTAAGAGAGGAAAAAAAATAGCAGGAAGATGGCGCCCACCAAGCCCAGCTTTCAGCAGGATCCTTCCAGGCGAGAACGGTAACACTTTTCTGTTTATTGAACCTGCCGCCTGCGCGGCTGCTCCCGCCGCCTCCGCCGCCGAGGTGGCGGGGCTCGCCCCGCAGCCCGCCTCCTGGGCCGCGAGCCCGCGGGACCCGGGCTGCCGGCTTGCGGCGGAGCGCTCGCCCGCGGTCCCTGCGCGCATTGTCCGCCCGGCGGTGGCGGCGCCAGGCTCTCCGAGCAGTCGCACCAGCTCGGCTCGGCTCGACTCGCAGACAGAAAAAAAAAAAAAAAAAGGAAAAGAAAAAAAAGAAAAAGAAAGAAAAGAAAATAAAAGAAAAAGAAAAACAAACAAAAAAGAGAAGGGGCTGCTGTGTGCCGGGGAGCAGCGGGAGGGTGGGGGCCGGGGGATCCCCGGGGCCGCCGCAGATCCCTTGGCAGCTGCTCTCTAGGAAGGAGTGGGGCTGGGGAGGGGAGGGCAGGCGGGCGAGAGGGGCGGAGGGGCGGAGGCGGAGGAGGCCGGGGGCGGGGAGCGCGAGCTCGCGCCAGGCCCGGGCTGAGTCGCCGCGGAGCCGTCCCCGCGCGGAGCTGCTAGGCCGGGCCGAGGAGCCGAGCGGCGCGCGCGGCCGCTGCCTCCTGGCCGCCCAGGCTGCGCCCTCAGCCTCGGCAACTAGTGGGTCTCCTGCTTTGACCTCCGCTCTCCTTTTGCCCTCCTCTCCTCTCCCCCACCCCACCCCCATGCCCCTCCGAAAAAGGAAAAAATAAAGAGGAAACCCCCCCAATTCAAATAGGCAACCGAACAGCGAGACGTAAAATGTGCCAACAGTTGGAGCATCTGTGCCCCGTTAGTTACTGTTCTGGGATCTGTGTTTTAAAAAGTTCCTGGTGTGAATTGCATATCCAGGCAAGGAGCTCAGCCCAGCATGTCTGTCTGAAGTTAGTTAAACTAAAGCCAAAGGAAAAGGGAGTTTGAATTCAAAATACCCCTCACCGTCCTTGCTACACGAATGGTTAGGTTTCAGAGTAACTAAGCACCCCCACGTGGTTTCCCCTCCTGCTGTCCACGCAATGTACTTTGTTTGGAATCTTTTTGTGCTATTAATTGGCAGCGTCAATGACATTAATTGCGAACAGCATATTGGTTTGAGCAAAGTGATCATCTCTTTCTGTCTCTGAAGAGGAAATGCTTCATAGGACGTATGAAATGTTACTCATTGATTCATAAGGAAAACTAATAGAGTTAGATGTATGTACCACCGCACTCTCCCCCCCCCCCATCCCCCCGCAAAGATGTTTACTTTCCTCACAGGCTTAAGTGAATTTGAAGATAAGGGAAGTTCTTAGTTGCACAATTTAATTATTATTACACGGGCAGTTTAATTTTTGATACAACATAGCATTTAACCTATAGCTTATATCCAGAGAAAGCAGGGAAGTATTTAAACAAGCTATTTATTTAAAAAAGCTTTGGTTGCACTGTTGCTTGTTTCCTTTATACAATAAGGACTTCAGAATGATCAGGATTCAGGAAATAATTTTGTTAAGTAGGTACATACTAATTCGAAACTCTAGATAGTTTCTATATAAATCATATACCCGAGAGTAAACCACGCATAATCCAGCTTTTAAAGATGTTAAGTGCGTATAACATTTGCTATCTGAAAACTCATAGCTAAAATGAACATTTCATATTTGTGTTTTATGAAGAATTCACATATCAAATACTTTTTTAGATAGAAAAATTTTATCAACATGATTATGATTACTTTTGAAATCAGATGATAATGCTCTCCTTCCTTCCCTCCCTTCCTTCCTTCCT
>VMDR010036899.1:0-10374 GCA_007922815.1 Macrotus californicus | reverse complement strand
AAATGCAAGGACCACCGGAGGGAGGAAGAAAGAAGAAATGGAGGCAGTGCATGTAGGAAATACTCTTGAATATGAGATGAAAGAGAGATTTCTCAAGAACAAGTTTATTGGATTCATGAGTTGAGGGAAGGTTTGCTGCCTGTAATTTTTGGGATGGACACTTGCCTCTCACTTTATAAACAAAGCAGAAAGATTTGGAGGAGAAAAGATTCAAAATAAAAGAGGAAAGGAAATATTCTTGGGATGATTTCCCATCCCAAGCAAGATAGAGGAGAGAGGTGAGTACTGGGAAAGAGAAAGAATAATTCTTTCTCTGAGGTAAGAACATTAGAGGAAATAATGCACAGTAGATTTAAAAAACTCTTCAGTATTTTCTATGTAAGAAATTGTTTTAAACATTAAGAAACGATAGCAACCTTTCAAATACCTTTGTGAAACTTGGGAAAAGTAATGAGTCACTGAATATAATGTTTTTTGGAATTCTTATTTATTTTATACATTTTATTTATTTATTTTTAGAGAGAGGGGAAGAGAAAGAGAAAAAGAGAAACATCAATATGTGGTTGCCTCTAGCATGCCCCCTCCTGGGCACCTGGCCTGCAACCCAGGTATATACTCTTACTGGGAATTGAACTGGCGACTCTTTGGTTTGTAGCCTAGCACTCAAACCATTGAGCCACATCAGCCAGGGCTGGAATTCTAATTTTAAATATCTTAATATTATTAAATACTTTTTTTTCTGGCCTCTCTCAAAATAAGCTATTGCTTTCACAGTTGCTGTAGGTTTTGGCTTGAGGACAAAATAAGGATGCAGAAATTAGGTTCTGAGACCTCTGGAAAGGCTGAGCCACCTGAGTGTAGAAAAGCATTTACCTAGAGTATGAGACAATTCTAGCAGTCACTCTTAACCTAATGTTATTAAGAAAAATTGGAGAAAAATTTGACTGCTTGCAGATGTATCAATGATATAGAGGTCAAATATATACACTCTGAGGCTCCCATAAGAATGGTTCCATGTATATACCATGTAATAACACACCTTAACTTTGGTATATGATGATTTTCTGCTTCAGCCAGTGATTCTGTATTGCTACTCTATGCATGCCATGTTCCTTTGCCATTAGGATATTCATCCATTTTTGTAAGTGTACTTCTTTGGGAGTGTAGATATTTGATGATGCCATGGTCTCTTTTTCACTAGAGATTCTTCATCATTGTTTATAATGTAAATATTATCAAATATAAGAGGAAACAAAGAGCCAGGGTTAGTTATTGTATTTTGTACCACAGATACTAGATTTAATTAATATTATGTGAGATTTTCAGTATAAAAACAGACCCCCCAATCTAACTGATTTTAAAAAATCATTAAGACTCATGGACATGGGCAACAGTGTGGTGACTGCAAGGGGGGTGAGGTATAGAGGGGCAAAATGGTAAGGGAAAAATGCAACAGAACTAAAATAAAAAAATAAAGAAAACATTAAGTTCCACACAAAATCGACCAAAATGTTAACAAATTCTGAAAGAAGTCTATTCATACATAAATATAAATTTGCCTGTATCTGTCATTCAACAAACCTAATAAAATAGTGCTTCTTAATCTTGTCTGTACATGGAATCTTCTGAGAAGTTTAGCACATACTTATGTCTGGGCTCTGCCCCAGAACAAATGTATCAAATTCTCTGGGGGTAGGACCTGGACATTATTATTTTCAAAACCAAACCAAACCAAAACTAAACACTCTTCCCCCAAAAAACCCCCCACAAAACACCTCCTGGTAATTCTAATGTGCAGCCAAATGTAACAAACACTGACGTGCAGCTATTGATTGCTCTGGTTTTCTTCAGTTCCTTGAAATACAGCAGAGTAATTTCCCCCTTGGGGTATTCCTTCATGCCGTGTTTTCTATCTCGAGGAATCTTTCACTTCTGCTATCTTTTCATCCTTTATAATATAGCTTAAAAGTTCCTTTTCAAAAAAACCCTGCCAGTGCCTCCGTTGACTTGCCCCAATTTTCTTTTCCTTCATAACAATTATGTATTCCCCATTTGTAAGTTTCTCCTTGTGAACTAAATGTCTCATGATGGCAGCGACCAGATCTGCTTGTTTCACTGCTGTGGCTGGCACATAGCAATTGCTCAATAAAGATTTGTGAATTAATGTACTCCTTAGGCAATTTTGGATCATCTGCTCCTACCTCTAAGCCCCCATTTATTTGCCTAAGTCTTGGAAAATTCAGCATAAAGATCTGTGGCTATACTGCAAACCCCATGAGGGCAGAGATATTTGTTTTGCTTATTCATGTACTTGGTGCCTACAATATTTGACACATCATAGATTCTCAGTAAATATTGGCTGAATGAATATATGAATATGGCTCTGAATACCCTTTGGGCTTACAGATCTCTTTTTGTGAAAATAAGACAAGCAAACAGTATATTTATTTTATTTTTTAAGCTAATCTACAACAAAGTTGACTTTTTTGGAGTATACAGTTCTGTGTAATTTAACACATACGTAGATGTATGTAGCTACCACCATGATGGGGATAGGGAACCATTCCATTATCCCAAATGGCTTCCTTTGTGCTATCTTTCTAACCACACCCTTATGGCCTCATGCCTACCACCTATCCATAAGCCCTGGTACCCACTGAATTTATTACCATGAGTATAGTTGTATTTTTTCAAAATTTTTATATACTATGTAATCTTTTGGTGACATTGCCTTCTTTTAGTCAACATAATGCCTATGAAATTTATCTCAACTGTTGGATATACCACAGTTAGTCTATCTGTTCAATCAATAAAGAATATATGGATTGTTTTCATATTTGGCAATTATGAATAGGGTTGCTATATTTATTGAATACAAGTTTTTGTGTGAACTTACTGTTTATTTCTTTAAGATATATGCCTAGGAGTAGGATTTCTGGGTTGTAAGGTAAATGCATGTTTAATTTTATAAGAAACTGCCTAATTTGGTTCTGCGCCCAATTCCCAGTGTATGTATGTGTGTGGGAGGAAGAGTTTCCCCATACCAACAAGCAATTCTGAAAGTGCTTCTCAGGGACACAAGCTGGATGTACTAGAGTTGAACTAAATTTTGACACCATTTACCTGGAAATGTTATCAGGCTCCACAGTAAAAGGCTCAGTCCCATAGTCCCATTAGACTGCCCTCCTCTTCAGACACCACTCTCAAGCCAGGTTACTACCTGTGCTTCTGACCATTCAGCTACAAATTGAAGGTTCCAATGACACCCTCTAACTCAGGAAGCTAATTGTAAGGCCAGGTCATTACCTGTACTTATGACTGATGGGCTATAAATCAGAGATTCCTGCAACTCACTCCTTGGGGTTAATTAATTTGCTAGAGCGGCTCACAGAACTCAGGAAACCAATTTACTCACTAGAGAAAGAGTTTATTAAAAAAGGATATAACTCAGGGACAGCCAGATGGAAGAGATGTATAAGGTAAGGTATAGGGAAAGGGCATAGAAATTCCATGCTCTCTCTCAGTGCTCCACTGTCTCCCAAAATCTTTGCTAGTTCACCAATCTGGAAGTTCTCTGAACCTGGTCCTTTTGGGTTTTTATGGAAGCTTCGCTACATAGGCACGATTGACTAAATCATGAGGCATTGGAGATTGATTCAACCTCCAGCTCCTCTGTCCTCCTTAGAAGAAACAGGGTGAGACTGAAAGTTCAAACTACCTACCACACCGTTTGTTCTCTTGGCAACCAGCCCCCATCTTTAGGTGGGATCCAAAATTCACCTCATTAACATAATGAAGGACACTTGCAGTGTCTTTATTACTTAACAAATTTCAAGGGCTTTTAGGAGATATGTGTTAGAAATGGGGACAAGATTATATATATATATATATATATATATATATATATATATATATATATAATTTTTTAATGAATATACTACTATAATTGTCCCATTTTTTTCTCCCATTTATTCCCCTCCACCTGTATCCACCCATCCACCATCATTCCCCCAACTTACTTCATGTCCATGTGTTGTACATATAAGTTTTTTGGTTTCTCCATTTCCCATACTAACTTAACCTCCCCCTGTCTATTTTGTACCTACCATTTATGCTTCTTATTCCCTGTACCTTTTCTCCTATTCTCCCCCTTCCTGTCCCTGTTGATAACCCACCATGTGATCTTTATTTCAGTGATTCTGTTCCTGTTCTAGTTGCTTAGTCAATTTTTTCTTGTTTCTGTTTTTTTCAGGTTTGTTAATAGTTGTGAGTTTGTTGTCATTTTACTGTTTGTATTTTTTATCTTTTTCTTAGATAAGTTCCTTTAACATTTCATATAATAAGGGCTTGGTGATGATGAACTCCTTTAACTTGACCTTATCTGGGAAGCACTTTATCTGCCCTTCCATTCTGAATGATAGCTTTGCTGGATAGAGTAATCTTAGATGTAAGTCCTTGCCTTTCATGACTTGAAATACTTCTTGCCAGCCCCTTCTTGCCTGCAAGTTTTCTCTCAAGAAATCAGGTGATAGTCTTATGGGAACTCTTTTGTAGGTAACTGTCTATTTTTCTCTTGCTGATTTTAAGATTCTCTTCTTATCTTTAATCTTGGGTAATATAATTATGATGTGCCTTGGTGTGTGCTTCCTTGGGTCCACTTTCTGGGGACTCTATGAGTTTCCTGGACTTCCTAGAAGTCTATTTCGTTCACAAGATTGGGGAAGTTCTCCTCATTAATTTTTCAAATAAGTTTCAATTTTTTGCTCTTCCTCTTCTCCTTCTGATACCCCTATGATTCAGATGTTGGAATGTTTACAGTTGTTCCAGAGGTTCCTAAGCCTCTCTTCATTTTTTTGAATTCTGGTTTCTTCATTCTGTTTTGGTTGAATGTTTATTTCTCCTTTTTGGTCCACACCATTGATTTGAGTCCTGGTTTCCTTCCTGTCACTGTTGGTTCCCTATACATTTTCATTTATTTCACTTTTCATTGCCTTCACTTTTTCCTCTATTTTGCAACCATACTCAACCATTTCTGTGAGCATGCTGATTACCAGTGTTTTGAACTGTGCATCTGATAGGTTAGCTATCTCTTCATCACTGTATTTTTTCTGGAGCTATTATCTGTTCTTTCATTTGGATCATATTTATTTGTCTTGGCTTGCCTGTTATGTAGTAATGGGTGTAGCCTTAGATATTTGTCAGGGTAGGGCAACCCACATCCTTGCGTTGTGGTGCTGTATGTGGGGGTGGGATCCAAGAGGGAATAATGTCGCTTGCTTGACTCTCAGTGGACTTCCAGTCACTTCTTCCACTACCCACAAGCAAATTGGGCCCTTCTGGTGCTGATTCCTGGGTGGGTGTTCTTTTGTAAGCTCTAGGACCCTGTGGGTCTCTCCAATGAACTCTCCTGTGAGGCTGGGAGTATCTCCTACCACCTGAACCCCCTCAGGATTTTTCAGTCAGGGGTTTTGAGGCTTTATTTTCCCACACTGGAACCATGGGTTGTGCAGTCTGTCTTGTTCCCCAGTTGTTCCTCCCAGTTTGCATGCAAATGTGGGACCACCTGCTCCACCAGCTGCTGCCTTGCCCAGTCTGGCAGCAGCTGCCTCACCCAACCTGGTCCTCTAGCTGCTGCCTTGCTGTGAGTCCTCACCACCCTGGCTGCCTGTGTCTGTCCCTCCTGCTTGTCCGGATCAATGTTTCTTCTTTAACTTCTTGATTGTTGGACTTCCATACAGTTTGATTTTCTGGAAGTTCTGGTTATTTTTTGTTTTAAAATATGTTGTTGTCCTTCTTTTGGTTGTGCAAGGAGGCAAAGTATATCTACCTATGCCTCCATCTTGGCCAGCTATATATATATTTACTATAAATCACAATATCACACTGCCTAGTTGTGTTACAGAGTGGTTGTCTATTTTGCATTTCCACCAGCAGCATGACAGTTTCAGTTACTCTTCATCTTCATCAGCACTTAATATTGTCAATATTTAAAAAGTAATTCTATTTTGTATTCAAATTAAATTTGAAGTCGTGATTTCAATTTTTATTTCTTTGATGGCTATTAAACATCTTCATATATACTTATTTGCCAGCCATACATTTTTTTAGCAAAGTATCTGTTCAAGTCCCTTGCCCATTGAAATTGAGTTTGTTCATCTCAAACAAATAGAAAGCCAGCTATTTCTCTAGCAAAATGGGTTTATTTGGGAAAAAAAGAATTGCAATTTTGGACGTGCAGTTTAATGGCCAACCACTGCAAGTTCAGAGAAACAAAGGCGAGGAACACTCTTTTATGGACTTGGGAGGCGCAGTTGTACGTGAAGAGTCCATTGGAGGAAACTGAAAATTCAAATTATAGTAATTTTTCCTTGGCTGACTTGTGGCAGTCTCCTGCTTGCTGAGCTGTTACTTGGCAAAGAGGAATCTTCCTCTTGCTGAGGTAGTGAAGCTGTATCACTTCCTGTCGGAGATGAAATAAATGCACGTCTCTTCCTTTTGGGGTCAGTAGTGTGCACTGAGTGACAGGCGTGAGAGTTCTCTCTTCTGGCCTCCTCACTCCACTATTTTTTCTCCCATTTTTTTTTTGTCTTTTTCCCCATTACTATTTATCCCCTTTAAATGAATTTTGTTTATTAATTTTCACAGATTGTTTGCTTGTTTGTTTTACTGTTAAGCTTTGAGAGTTTATCAATTCTGGTTACAGATACTTTGCTGGATATGTAGTTTGCAAAACCTCTCCCCTAGTGTAGTTTGCTTTTTTATTTTTTAACATTGTCTTTCACAGAGCAAAAGTTTTGAATTTTGATTAAGTCCAACTTATCATTTTAAATGAATCATACTTTTGATATCATGTGTATGAACTTTTTGTCTAACCCTGTGTCACAAGATTTTCTCTTATGTTTTTTTCTAAAATTTCTGTAGTTTTGCATTTTATATTTAGCCTGATGATCCATTCGGACTTAGTTTTTGAGTAAAGTATGAGGTTTAAGATGAAATTTTTATTTTTGCATAAGAAGGACCAGTTGTTCCGACTCCATTTGTTAAAAGTGCTATTCTTTCACCACTGAATTTCTTTGCACATTTGTCCCTGTGGTTCTGTCTCAGTGACTGACTGGGTGGCCTGGTGAGTGGGCTGTGGCCCCATACACTGCTGCCCGACCTAAGTTCTGAAAGACAGCAGGAAGGGAAGACAAGCTAACTTGCAGCAGGGGAGCAGGAGAAGCACAGACAGAGAAAAGCTGAAGGTCTGTACAACCCTCAATAGGGAGCCATGGGCAGACTGATTACTAGGGTTTCTTTGGTGTGCTCGTTCAATGAGAGACCTACTGTGTGAGTGTGGGAGCTTTAGAATGTGGCCAATTTTAGACAAGTCTCCACATCATGTTGCCTGAAGTTCTTGGGCCACCATCTCCTCACATGTGAGATAAGGAAAGCAAGTTTTCAGATACTAATAATTACTTCAGACCATGGTGAGATACACTTTTATTGAATAATTTTAAGTCAGTTGTTACCCTGCTCCTATGGAAGAAATAAGAATCTGATATTTGAAAGTAATACATATAACTTTGCTATTGATGGATGGAGTTGAATTTGTGGAGCGATAGTCCCGAATAATTTCCTATTATATATGTGTCCAGTTACTTTCAGATAGATTTTAAGGAATGAGTACTTCTGTAAAACATATCAAAGATTTTAGGAATTTGGAATGGCTATTTCAGAATTACCTATCACCATTAGGTGAAATGCTGGGGCAATGTTTAGATATGACATTTGTTTTCTTAGATATCTTTATTGTCAGACAGCAGAAGTGGATCTGCGTCAGTTATTTGAGTGTAAAATTCAGCCTGAGGGAACCACAGTATGTTTCAAAGTGATTAATCTGCACAAAAGCTAAGTACCTGCAATTTTCAAATGCCTTTATTTAATATATCATGACTATTTAAAAGTTTTTAACATCTTTTTTTGAAAAAAGCATCCGTTGGTCAAGGTAAGTCATTCCTACCTCCCCCCCTCCTTTCCTTCCTCTCCTCCTTCTCCCCCCCTCCCTCTTTCCCACCCTCCCTCCCTTTCAGATCAATGAAGTTGTCACCTTGTAACTTCATTTACAAACTGAGTAAGACTTCCAATAGCTGCAGCATTAAACTCACCAAATTAGGCCTCAGCTGGGAAGTCTCCACACAGACGTTAATTGGAGGTGTAGTAAGGATTGTGCCATGAACTGGTTTGTTTAGAAAGTTATAATTTGTTTTAAGTGTTGTCTTGTTTGGTGAACTTCTTCACCGTCCATTACAGTTAATTACAACTTTGAGATTCAAGTGGATCATCTGTTTTGAGCCACTTGAATCTCAAAGGCATTTCAGACAACTGTTGGAATTGAAAAAGCTTTAAACAGTCGTGCAGGTCTTTAATTGTAAATTGGTTTTGACAGGACTATGATGCAGAGTCCTGTTTGGTTCCAGAGTGATGCTAGCCGACAACCCCTCACTGCTCCTGGAGCAAAGGAACATGTGGAAGGGATTGTCCTTTTACATTCACAGCTTGTCATTTCCTCTGCAGGGCAGCCCCTGACCCCTTGGAGAGATCCTGACACCCATAAGGGAAGTGTTCCCACTGATGTAAAGGAAGTGGAGACGCAGTTTAACACGAAGGAGGGAGGGAAGAGGGTGTGTCAAAAGGGTCTGGGGGACGGGGAGACGAGATGGGTTTAAAACGTTTCCAGCAGGTTAGAATCTCGGGCTGTGTCGTTTCCTTTCGTGAGGGAAGACTGAACAATTATTTGGAAGGGTTCAAAACATGATGGGATTTTTTTAAGCTACCTTTCTAAAATTTCTTTTCTAAGTGGAAATGGCAATAAAAATGAATGTGTTACATGTGAATGATCAAAACAAAGTTTTCAGGGAAAGATCCAAATGTGTGTTCGCTGTTCTATTCCAATGTGTTTCTAATTACGGAGTGTGTGTGCGTTAGATGCACAACATCAGATTACAGCTTGTGTTTTCGGGACATTTTACACCCTTAACGTTTTATTTGGTCTCATATATTCATCACAGTCAAGTTTTCCTCTGCATCTGTGCTATTAACCAGCGCAGTGGGGAACATAAAAGGACAATTGGGGGTGTTGTCATTCAAACTGGCTTATCTTTCTCCCCAGTGAATGGACTTAGGCCATTTAAAAAGTCCTCTATTATCAATATTTTAGGAGCCACTAATAAAGTCATTTTTGAAAGTACTTCCTTTTGTTTTTGAAACACTTGAAAACCTTTTTCAGGGCAGAGACTTTTCTGAATGCGGGCTTTAGTGCAGGGGTCACGAATCTCCTCCCGCCCCACCTTGTCTTGTGGGTGTGGGTGTGGGTGTCCCTAATGTATTATGGTGCATATGTTAACAAACACAATCATGGCTTGTATATTCAACAATTGTTCATAGAAATGGAATATCCATGAAAATGATTTTTTTCTTAGCTAATCACTCTTATTTAATCTGTGGATACTCTGTGCCTCAATATGAGACAAAAGTCCTTGCAAAATGATACTGCAGAAGAGGATATTGACTGAATATGAGATTCTACAAGTGACCTAGCAGGTTAAAATGTGAGCATTTCTATTAGGGCTTTGGAGCGGTGGGTTAGGAAGGAAGAGTTCCTGAGGACCTGTGACAAGACAGACTTGACTTTGGCCCCGCTCTGCAGACAGACCATTCCCAGAGGTACCATAGCAAATATACAGACTGGATAGGTTGGTCATAAGACACTGTAGAGATAAAATGCACTTTCATTCTATATTTAGTAGCATGTGAATTTTACGGTGAAAGAAACCGTGACTGAGTGGGAAGAGTTGACTCCTCAGACATGGCACAGCAGCAGCCTTCCTGACTTGGCTATAGTACTGGTTATCACAGTGGGCTATTTTATTTCTAAAATTCTCTTTTATTGTGATAATAACAACATGAAAACTACTGTTTTAACAGTTTTTAAATGCACGGCACAACGTTTTGAATTATATGGCTGATCTTGCACAGCAGATCTCTAGAACCTATTCATATTGCATAAATGAGACTTTATGCCTGTTGATTAGCAGCTTCTCATTCCCTCTCCCTCCGCCCTTGGCCACAACCATTCTACTCTTCAGTTGTAGGTTGTATGAGTTTGACAATTTTAGATACTTTGTATAAGTAGAATCATAAATAGACATTTCTCCAAAGAAGACATACTATAGACTCTTTCTGAAACTCTTTAGCAGGTACCATTTCCTTTAGTTAAGTATGGTCCTTGTCAACTGATGAAATTGTAAGTGGGAATAAAAAAATAAATGACATTGTGAAACCTTACATAAATAAATGGGCTAATTAACTCTTTGTAAACATGAGGCTGGCTTT
>VMDR010036898.1:0-10376 GCA_007922815.1 Macrotus californicus | reverse complement strand
CTGCCCCACAGCAATTCAATACCTATTCTCTACTGTTAGGCCCTGAATCCCAGAAAAAGACCTTTGATAACAATCAGAAACATGATAAAACTATCTAAAGTATATTCATGCATCCATGTAAAGTGTAAAATCATAAGTAGTAATTCTATTTGTTTGGCCTCAACCTAAAGATACAAATTTCCTACAAGAAAAATAATAAAAGCAACGAAACATTCGATGCTGTCTGTGAAAGAGTCACTAATCTGATGTTTTTTTTCAAATTTTTTCTTATTGTGGGAAAATGCATACAAACTGAAATGTACCGTCTTAACCGTTGAAGGGCACAGTTCAGAGGTATTGCGTACTTTCGTATTGTGGCACAGCCAGCACCATCGTCTCCGGAACTCTCTTCATTTTGTGAGACTGAAATTCTGTACCCATTAGACAATAACTCCCTATTCTTCCCTCCCCCACAGCCCTTGGCAACCAACATCCTATTAGCACTTCCTGTCTCTATGATTTTGACTACTGTAAATACTGTATTTTGCTGTGTATAATGTGCGCTTTTTTAATCCATATTTTTTTGGGGAAAATAAGGATGTGCATTATACATGTGTAGTATTAATTCTGTATCTATATAAATGTTTTTAATTCTTTTATTTATGCTTATGCATGAAAAGTATAACTCTAGAAAGCAATAACAATATCCATATGCAAAATAATACCCTGGAATACAATAATCAGTTTTGTTTCTAAATATAAATAAATAAATAAATAATTGACTTAAAAAATCAAAATGAAAGATGTTTTTCCTGAGAGTTTGGGCCAAAAACGTGGGCGCTCATTATACACGGAACACATTATACATGGCAAAATAACAGTACTTCATAAATGGGATCATACAGCATTTGTGTTTTGTGATTGGTTTATCGCGTTTAACACAGTGTCCTCTTATCCACATTGTAGCATGTGTCAGAATTTCCTTACTTTTTAAGGCTGAATAATATTCATTGTATGTATAGGTTACATTTTGCTTATTCATTCATCTTTCAATGGACACTTAGGTTGCTTCCAATGCTGCTATGAACATGGGTACACAACTACCTATTTGAGAACCTGCTTTCAGTTCTTTTGAGTATACACCCAGCAGGGGAATTGCTGGATCCTGTGGTAATTCTATTTTTAACTTTGAGGACCCACCGTACTGTTTTCCTACAGTGGCCAATTCCATTGTTTCTCCCCTGCCCATCCCTATCACGCTTCTCACAATGTGCCTGTAAAAATTAGAGTCACCATTTATTACACCAAGCAGTATGCTAAGTGTTTTTTGGTCCCTGCCTCATTTTATTACCCCATTGCCTTATGGTGGGCATATTAGTATCACACCTATTTTACAGAGAGGGGACAGACCAACAGGTTTTCACTGGGGCCACTGTTCTCAACACAGTTGGTGCCACCTCTGATCTGGATTGTCAACGCTCAAGGACCCAGTGCCCTTGGTTTGGGCAGAAGGAGAAGGTGCTGTGCTATGAAGAGACCTAATGGAGGCCCAGGGCTGAAGTCTGCGTGCAGAGCCCGGGCTGAGGCCAAAGCCAAAACCAAAGCTGAGCAGTTTATTGTTAACGTTGACATGAGGATTTAGAGTGTTGATGCAAATTTCTTTGCTCTTACATCCCTCCCCACCCGTAACTATGCAGGCACTTCCTGGAACCATCGAAGCTCTAAAACTATCAAAGACAAATCTGAAAGAATGGTGCACTGCTTAGAGTTGAGTCTTTTCTATTTCCCCTCAGCCGGGGACATGCTTATCGATTTTAGAGAGAGGGGAAGGGAGGGAGAGAAACACCAGTTAGTTGCCTCCCAAATGCCAGGAACTCATATGCATCCCAACTAGGGACCAAACCTGCAACCTAGGCATGTGCTCCAACAGGTAATAGAACTCACGACCTTTCGGTTTAAAGAACAATGTTCCAGCCAAATGAGCCACACCAGCCAGGGTGACATGAGCCTTCTTAAGCAGCTTATGCTGCATGGAGTCAGGTATTCTCTGGGCCAAATCATTCCCCCCACCTCAACAGCACAATATGCCTTGCCTTCTCATTACACAAGGCTCCCATATGGCTGTTTCCACTTTTCCCTAAGATTCAAAGTGCTTCTATATAGACACCCTCATGATCTCACCAATTCACCTTGAGAAACAGGCAGCTGGCAGCTAGTATTATTTTCAAATTACAGACTGAGAAATTGAGATACACAGAAAGAAATAAAACTGCTCTGTAATTTGGAAAACCATCTGTGATGCTATAAAAATGTCTCAGAGGACTCAACCACATAAATCATTATTTTTATTGCCCTTTCTCTAGATGAGATGTGGCTTAGTTTGAGAGAGTTGTTTATAGTTTGGCAAGTTATTAAGTAAAAGGACCTCATTTCAATTCTCCATTCTGGTGGGTGGTAAGCCTAAAGAGAATTTAGTTAAGGAGAAGAGGAAATGAAAAGAATGGGAAGGAAATGTTAGACCTGAAGATTTTGTTCAGAAGCCTTTTGGATAATCAAATAGATTTAATTTACTCATTGGGCTGAGAGTCAGATGGAGTGGGCCACGTTCCTAACCACTCCGTTTGATGCTAGTTCCCACAAAGCCTTTTCAACAGCAAGCCCCTGATTGAGATGAGGACAGCTCAGTGAGTTAATGCATGACCACGGCGTCACAAAGGACAGGGCCCAGGAGCAGGAGAGAGATAACCAGCTTGTTCCTTTCATCTTTCTCAATGTTCTTGCCCACTCCCCGTTGTTCTCATCCATTTTTCATTTCATCCCTTCTCCTTTTCCTTCCCTTTCATTTTCTCGTTTTGGGACTGTGAGAGGTCATGGTCTTGCTGCCAGCGGTTGTGACAGGCTCAGAAGTCATGGCAACCACGAAGCCACAGGTGGCTGGACCCCCATCTAGCAGCCTTGGAGGAGTGTCTGATCTTCAGCTGGAGAGAGTCTGGAGCAGTGCAGGGGGTCCCCAGCTTTCAAGTAGATCCTTCACTTTTCATTTCGTTTATGATGTCTTTTGTCAAAGGTTATTTAAAATTTGAAGATGGGTAGTCTCATCTGTGAATCTTTTCCTTATGGTTTCCAGATTTGTGTTGCATTTAGAAAGGCCTGCCCGATGCTAAGATTATATATTTAAACAGATACATCATATTTCTCTAAGCAGAAATTTGGGCAAGCTGACACATTGGAAATAGGGCTCCCTCGTTACATTCGAATGCGTGGATGTTGTGCAAATACTTGGACTCTCAGATTTATTCTCCCCAGAAAAGTGACCAGAGTTATCTTCCCTCCTGGCTCCTTGTCTCACCCCAACCCACCACCTCCACCTCAGCCATTTCATCCTGGGGTGGGGGAGCATCGGTTGCTCCAACCAGATACCCACTCAGACTAACTTACATAAATGGGATTGCTTGTGCATTTATAAAAGATGATCATGAAACCCAATTTTGAGAATTACTCCTGCAGCACTGAAGAACCTGAGTTCCCCCTTTCTCTCAGTTTCCTTTGTTCCTGAGCATCTGTTCCATCTTCTCCCTCTAATCTAGCTTCCTTCCTTTGCACGTGACTTAAGATAGCTGCCTGCTTCACGGAATTCTGCCACAGGATCTTATGAGTCCAGCACCCCCAGACAACTACCTGGCTCAGGCTCTTAGTGTCCCAACACCAAGTTCTAACCTGGGCCAGATGCCCGCTCCTGGTTTAGTTACTGATGGCCAGGGGCATCAGTCACATGGTTGCCCACAGCAATAGTGGGCAAGGGAAGGTCCTCAGAGAAGAGGATGTGGCAGGTAGGAAATGACTGGTGTAACTAGTCCAGTTCCCAAACCCACATTGCTCTGTGACTTCTGTTCCCTTTCAAGTTTGCCCTTGACATCTTTAACTGGATTTTGTTTTCATTCATGGTAGGATTTACACCACACCCAGGACATTTCTGGATGGACTGTGGTCCTATTCACAATAGGAAGCTCTGACCTACAATTGCATTCTCGTGGAAGTTAGGGAGAGGGAAGAAACTGAGATACGGATGGAGAAGGATGAGTAATCCAAGCAGTCCTGGCCACAGGCACCTCAAAAGACAGGGGTACCATTTAGTGTGGTCACACTCCACCTTGCAGGCCACCCAAGAGGATAAGGATAGGAAAGTACAGAAAAGCTGTTGCAATTCATTTCTGTTTTTTCTTTTTATTGCACATTACACTTGTCATGTGGCTGATGGAATATGGCGGTGGACATAAGCAAAAAATACCAAAACAGTTGAATCTAAGAGTTGCTTCTGGAATTCTCTTCATAGAGTCAATATAGACTAAAGAAATTAACTCCTAAGAAAATAAACCTTTTCCATTTTAGGCAACCAGACTAAGGATTTGGAGGAAAATGGAAGGCAAGGATATGGTGGGACACATTAAGAGGTTACACAGCCTCTGTGATGCTCCATTCCCTTCTCTGTGAAAGAGGAAACTATCTGCCTGGTGATAGAGGACCTTTTGAGATGCCACTGAACTCTATAATAATGTTGTTATATTACTATGACTTATAACTTACAATCTAATCAATGTACTACTTTTTAGCATGCCAAAAAATATTCACCAAAATGCTCTTTGGGGGAAAAAAATAAAGACTACATGTTGAGATTAAATAAAGACAAAAATTTTATTCTAACATCTCTCTTCTCCACCTTGTTCTTCTTTAACCAATCACCTTCCTCCAGAATACTCCTCCTGAGTACAAAATGCCGCATCAGCATGAGGGAAAAGCACGCATATGCAGTGATTCCCCATATGGAAGCTGTTTTATAAACCACCACAAAGGCAGAGGTGGGGTTGAAAACATCTTCCCACACCAGTTTTAAGCACTGACCCAGACTGCTGTTGCTAACACAGGAATTGGCTCTTCAGATATTAATCATCCTCTTCTAACACATGATTCTTTTGGCAAAATCTACAAAAATGGCAATTACCAGCAACGGTTTGGATTTAGGTTTTTGACTCAAGGTTCAAGTATGGTAAATATGCAGAAACTTAATAGGGTTTAAGGTTATTTTGATATCTCCTGAGCCCCTGTAGATGGAAAGACTGCAGTTGTGTCCTCTGGGCTGCCTCTCTGAGTGAAGGCACAGACCTGTTTCATGGAAGTTCTAAGTCACATATGCCCAGATGTGAGCACAGCTGTATGCACATCAAAGTGGCTGGCAACCAGCTTAACAGTATTGGGAACTGAATCTATTTGACGTGAAACACAAACATGAACTACTTGTACTTTTTATTTGTACTTTATAGTGGCCCCCAAACAGTCAACATTCCCTACTGTGAGGAGCATTTATTCCGGCTCCATGGAATGAGTGGGTGTTCAAGGGGGGGACACTGATGTCCCAAACATTAAAGACATCCCAGGTGGACCACCCTGGTTTTGCTTACCAGAATCAGCTGGAGAAATGGACTTCCTAGCCCACCCCTACCCAACTAGGGGCACTGGGCAAGAGTCCCTTGTCCCTGGAACTGGTGTTACTCTAAAGCAGAGGCCAGCAAACTGTTTCTGCAAAGGGCCAGATACTAAATATTTTTACATTTGCAGGCCTTTCCATCTGTTACTCAATTGTTATTTGCAAGAAGTCATCAGATTATATAGGCATATGAATGAGCGTGGTCTGATTTGGTCTGCATCCCACAGGTTGTCAGTCCCTGCACAAACTAGAGTTCTATGAACTGCAGAGTTCTATGCTTGAACATTGGTCCAGAAAACAAGGGCAGGCCAGCCTCACGCAGTTGATGTTGTGTGTCTCTCTAATGACTTGTGTCATGTGGGTCTTCAGGAAGGTCTTGGGTACCAGTCACATATTGGGCCCAGATTGAAAAGGGCTACTGGAATCAGAGTCAGATGATGGGAACCTCCAAAGCCACCCAGAGCCAACAGTGGCACAACAGCAGGCCATGGGATCCTAGGTTTTCTGGCTGCAAACATGGGAGTCACACGCACCCTGCCAGGCTGGGGCTGGCGGTAGCAGTGAGTGGGGGGTAATCGTCATAGATGCTTAACTTGGGGCTAGTACTGGGGAAAGAGTGCTAGTGGCACTCGGAAACTTTCAAATGGCATGTCTCTGTGTCACCACGTGTGTTACCTTCCTCTCTTAAAGAGAAGCAATAGAGGTCCCTTCCTGCCAGCTGAGATTGTTTCATAGTTTTCAGAGTATGATCTTAACAGTATGCCAGGCAGGGAGCTGTCCTTTTCTGTGTCTCTTCTTCAACCTGCCTGTACCTGTCTCTGCCTCTGCTGGTCAATCAGTGACCTCTGCTTTTCCCACCAGGAGGCCTCTGACCTGTTCCACCCAGAACCCATACCTGGGCTGCCTCCCTCCCTGCTATGTGGGCTGGGGAGCAGCCCCTGTTTGGAACCTCTCTTCCAGGGGGCTAGTTAAAAAAAAACCCCAACAAATTAGCCAATATGTAGGCCAATTTGGCATATATGGTTTTGAAGAATGTCCTTGAAACTTCTGTGTTTCAAAGCATTTTCAGCAAGTTTTCGTTGAATCTTTGTAACTATTGCTACAGGGAAGACCCTGAAACTAAGGCTGGGGGTCTAAGGAGCTCAGACAGAGGCCTCTTGAATGTTTCCTTTCTCAGACAGGTTGAAGGAACAGCATCCAGGCAGGTTGCACAGAAACATGCCCAGAAATGCAATAAATAACAGCGAACCTCTGTAGCGTTAGGGCAGAGATGAAAGAGGCTGGAACGCACCCTCTAAGTTCGTTATTTGCTTTCACAGTACTGTTTGTGCAGAACCAGGTACAGGAGTCCTCTTACCGACCCATCCTTCCTGTGGCCAGCTGCCCTCCTGATGGGGGTAAATGGAATCGCCTGCAGCAGGGTGCTGGTAAAGCGCCCAGTGTTAGCCCAAACTGGAAAGTACACAAAATGAGCCTCCTTGAGCCCGTGGATTCACCAGGATCATGAATATGTAAGACGCATTGATTCACTGGTAAGCTCCAAGACATTGCAGATGTTAGGCGTGGGGGACATGGGCGGGCACCACTGACGCAAATGTTAGTGTGTGCGGGACACTTTGCCAAATGCTGGGGCCCTGTCTGCTTTGTGGCAGATGTGGCGGGGCCTCCAGAGGGGCAGGGAGGAGGCCAGGGCAGGAGACAGTGGCCTGGGTTTGGGGGGGAACAAGACAAAATGCCACAGGGGCCTCGGAGTTCGGTCTGCACGAGAGTGTATCGGAGAAATGCGTGTCTGCCTTCAGAGCCCTCTCCAGCCGAAGATCTGGAGTCTCCAGAGAAGCGGGGTGAAGTCAGCAGAGAGGGCCCAGGAATACCAGTCTGCCTACAAAATTCAACAGGTTCTCAAGAGGCTGAGGACCTCAAGATTTCAGGCAGCGGGGCTGAAAGAAAGGCAGTTCACTGTAGCACTGCGATCAGGTGTCTCGTTCCAGGACCAACATCACATGAGCCGTCCTCGAGGTCTTTCAAATGGTGGGGCTGTGAAGCCTCTTTTGAAGACAGGCCTTTTAATGCATTCTATTCCATTCTCTTGGTTTTCAAGGGAATGTAGGGTTAGAAGTGAACTTTTTGAGAAATACAGCCTTTACTGTAAGAGGATGTTCATATTCTCTTAGTATAATATCATCAAGAAGTTAGAAGTCAGAGATTAATTACTGTTGGGGGAAGGGGGAGGGAATGGCTTCAGAATATGCCCTTAAAGCTGCCATAAATCTGCCACCCCCAAAACATTCGGAAGGTAGCATGGATTCATCAGGAGAGACACATGACTACAGTACTCCTGAGTTCTTGCATTTTCAAAACCATTTTTCGGCATCCCTGATACTTGAAGAATAGCTCAGGTGGATCTGAAGTACTTGCTTTGTATTTTCTTAAGTTTCTTAAAGATGCTGCTCCATTCTTGTCTAGCTTTATATGTTTTTCCTGAGAAATTGAAGGCCAGTCTAAGCCTCTCCTCCTTTCAAACTATTTCACGTTTTCATTAGGAAGACCCATGGATTCGTTTTTCCTTTCTCTTTAAAAGCAAGCAGTTTTACTAGAATATATCTCTGAGCTGATTGTTCCAGGTCAGTTTTACCACGAGACCCCTTCACTGTGTACATTCAGTTTGGGGTTTATTTCTGGAAAGTTTTCTTGGATTATAATTGTAAATATTAGTTCCGACCCATTGTTTTCATATCCTCGTTCGGGAATCCCAGTTGGACATAATCTGCATGTCTTCCGTTTCAATTACTTTCCTCTGACCTTGTCACGTCTTTCTTTACATCTTTCTTTTACTCTCTTGGTTGTTTTCCTGCCTTTCTTTAATGCCTTTGATTAAATCTCGATTTAAATGTATTCTTCTCTGGGTTTTGTAATTTAGTTTTTGTTTCTGGTATGATTTTGTCTTTTTCTTTTATATTTCATAAGTTTAAGTATGATTTCATTCCTCTCTCTTTTCTTTTTTGGTCCATTTGTATTGTTAGGTTTTATATTTCTGATTCAAAGTGGTTTTTTTTTTTAAATATATCTCTAAATTTTGTTTAAAGGTAATTAGTTTTTACTGGAGTATTTTGCTACACTTTTCCTAAGCCTCATGGTTTTTTTGGCAGGAGAGGAGAGGATATTTTCTTCAGCTGAATTACTTTGATTTACATTTTTCTTAACAACAATTTTGTTTGGATGTGATCTCTTATTTCTATTCCTATTCATTTTGTGAAGGAGTCTCTACTCTGAGGGCATCATCTCCTTTCTATCAGTTCTGCCTTTTTCTGTGCAGATTCTTCTGTGGAAGATGTTGGTGGTTGGTGGTTGCCCAAGCCTCCACTTCTTTTTTTTTATTGTTGTTCAAGTACAGTTTTCTGCCTTTTCCCCTCCCCCTCCCTCCTCCCCAATATCCCAGCCCTCTCCAACTCCCTCCCCTGTTTCCATCCACCCTTGTCATGGATTATATCCTAAGAACCCTGAAACACCAATCCAAAAGAACCTATGCACCCCAATGTGCATAGCACCATAATTTACAATAACCAAGTGCTGGAAGCAACCTAAGTGCCCATCAGTCAATGAGTGGATCAAAAAACTGTGGTACATTTACACAATGGAATTCTACGCAGCAGAGAGAAAGAAGGAGATCCTACCCTTTGCAATAGCATGGATGGAACTAGAGAGCATTATGCTGAATGAAATAAGGCAGGCAGTGAGGAACAAATACCATATGATCTCACCTTTAACAGGAACTTAAGCAACAAAATGAACAAGCAAGCACAATATAACCCAAGTCTCCACTTCTTATCTCACTCATTTCCATTTCCTTTCCTGCAGCTGGTGTTGTGAACTATCAAGTTCCAAATCATGTTCAGTATTTTTTAACTTAGTTGGACTTTTACTGGGATTGAGATTGTTGGAATTTGGTTTATTTTTCTACCCGATAACAATTTGAACCTTGTAGTATTCTCTGATTCTTACTAATGCTGAAAGTATGTTATTTTCTATTTTCTCACCTTATTTATTCTATAGGTTTTGTTTTTCAGGGATACTTTGTAAAAGTTGTATGGGATGATTCGAAGTCAAGCAGCCACCATTGTTGTCCATACCTGGGAGTCAGTAAATTATAAGTTAAGAAAGAGGAAATAACACACAGATTTTTATTCCCAGTCTCTTTATTCCTCTGTGTGAATGTGTTTCCATTGGACATCATTTTTTTTCAGCTTTAAGAACTTTTTCTCTTTGTTTAAACATTTCTTTTAGTGTACACCGTAGACAATGAAGACTCTTAGTTTTCGTTTGTAGGAAGCACTTGTTATTTTGCCTTTATTTTTGGAAGGTATTTTTTCTACGGAAAGAATTCTGATTTGAGAGTTTTTCTTTTAGTGCTTTAAACATGTTATACCCATCTTCAGCTTGCACTGTTTCTGTTGAGAAGTCTGGAGTTATTCTTATCTCTGTTAGTCTGCGCTTAATGTGCCTTTTATTCTCTGGGTGCTTTAAAACATTTTTTTTTTGTCCTTACTAGCCAATGATTTGATTATGATATTTCAAGATGTGGTTTTCTCTAACCTGGTTTTTAAAAAATTTCTTGTTTAGTATTCATTCATTGAACTTCTTGAGTTTCTGTGTTGATACTTTTAATCAGAGTTGGGAAAAATCTATTATTTCTCCAAGCTTTTTAAAAATCTCAGTCTCTCGCTATTTTTCTGGGACTCCATTTATACGTACAGTTGGGTACTTAATAATGTTTCACAGATGACAGAGGCTCTGTTCTTTTAATTTCCTTCAGCGTTTTTCTCTCTGAGATTCTGTTGGGATGTTTTCTATCGTTTAAGTTCACTGACCTTTTCCTTTGCAGTGTCTACTCTACTGGTCCTGTCTCAGCTCTTTAATT
>VMDR010036897.1:0-10375 GCA_007922815.1 Macrotus californicus | reverse complement strand
TATTTCTTAACAGTATAGAAATGTTCACCCTGGCTAGGTAGCTCAGTTAGTTAGAGTGTCTACCCAATACGCCAAGGTTGTGGGTTTGATCCCCCATTAGGGCACATACAAGAGTCAACCAACAAATGCATAAATAAGTGGAACAACAAATCGATGTTTCTCTTTCTGTTTCTCTCCCTCTTCCCCACTCCCCAGCCAAAAGTATGGAAGTTCTCAGGAGTCATCTTAAACTCCTATGGGTTAGGGAGGACTCCCCAAAACCCAAGAATTTATTTATTAAAATTGTGTATTTATTCTTACATGTTTAAACTTCAGTCACCTTCAAAGTACTCTCCATTTGATGCAATACACCTGTTGAGATTTTTTTCCCACTGCTCCAAACAGTTTTTGAACTTGTTGATGTTGATGCCTTTTAGTGCTCCTGCTGCTTTTTTGTTTCATCTCTTCCACATTGGCAAAACGTTTCCCTTTCAGGATTTTTTTCACCCAGGGAAACAAAAAAAGTCACTTGGGGCAAGATCAGGTGAATAGGGAAACTGGGGCATAGGGATCGTGCCTTTTTTTGGTCAAAAACTGCTGAACACTCAGCGGGGTGTGGGCAGGGGCATTCATAAATCACCCATCATGAAATAGGCAAACATTTTGAAAGAATCTTTAAAAAATTCACTGAGGCTGAACGCAGCCTCTCACAACACCACCAGCTGATACAGGTGGATTCCTAGAACACTCACCTAGAGGGGGAAGCCTGGACTTCAAGGGGCCCATTCTCCAGAAGATAATTCCGGTTTTGGGGGGGTCCTCCCTAAAACATTTTGTAGCTACAGTACAGTATAAAATTATACATTATGTTTAGAGTGATGATCCGGAGGCAATGCAGAATGCTGAATCAGTAAGAGAAGATTTAATTATGTTCATTAGACTACTTATTAAAGCTCAAAAGTGCACTGAGGCAATTTAGAGAGATTTCAAACAAAAAGCGTCTTCTCATTATCCCATAGTTATTCAGAAACCCAATGAACCCATTTGCCGTTTTTGGTCTTGTGTGTTCTTCTTTACAACCATGGCCAAATCACTGGTCCCCACCCCACCATTCCACGTGTGCACAGCTGCAGTCAGTGGGTTACCTCTCCCTCTGACTATGCGAAATGCTTCCATCAAAACAGTCCCTTCAGAGACAGAAAAGCAATTATTGAAATAAGAAATAGATATGAGTAAAGTGATAAAATTCTGAGTTTCATTTAAAAAAATTAAAATAAAGGGGTCAAGACCCAGGATGAGGTAGACATTTAAAGGGACAGTTACCCCAAAGAGAAGAGATTTAATGGCACAGCCCAGGACTGAGCAGACACGGGAGGAGAGGATTTCAGCAGACTGAAATCTTTTAAAGTGGTCAGTGCCCAGAGGAGCAGAACATTTCAAGGAGACTAGAGCCAAGCAGAGAAGACTTTTAGAGTCGTGGACTGAAGTTTGAGAACACATTTATTAGAGAGGCAGGGACAAAAGAGTCACTTGTCGATGGCCTGGTCAGGAAGGCCCTGAAAGGATCATCCTCAAAGGAAGAGCCTGCGTTCCTGTAAGCCCTTATTATAAATTTTTTTAAAAATAAAATAAAAAATAAATAAACATAAGTGAAGTGATAGAATTCTGAGTTTTGCTTTAAAATACTCCAGATGTATTCTGTTGGGTCTATGTGCAATTAAAAAGCAAGTAAAATAAATTTGGAGCGACACAGAGAAGATGAGCATGGCCCCTGTGCAAGGATGACACGCCCATTTGTGAAGCGTCCCATATTAAAAAAAAAAAAGTAAAAAATAAGAAATAAAATATCAAATAAGCTATTAGAGTAAATATTGTTTAAACTTTTTTTTATTTAAAGATTTTATTTATTTATTTTTAGAGAGAGGGGAAGGGAAGGAGAAAGAGAGAGAAACATCAATGTGTGGTTGCCTCTCATGAGCCCCCTATGGGGACCTGGCCCGCCACCCAGGCATGTACCCTGACTGGGAATCGAACCAGTGACCCTTCTGTTCGCAGGCTGGCACTCTGTCCACTGAGCCACATCAGCTGGGGCTAAATAAATCTTAATCCTTTCTGGATTCTAAATGTCAATAACCATTAAAATAGGCTAAATAAGGCTCTCTGGAAAATGTACCTCACCAGTGAGACTGTGTGTTAGACATGCTAGGCTATGTTCTTTTATCTACTGTACCTATGAAGCTACAGCAGAATTCTTGGACATCTTAGTAGACACTTAAACTGATTCAACTCTACAGAATAATAAAGCGAGATTTAAAAATTTAAATTTGAAGTATTCAATTTTTGATTCTAGCATTCAGGGAAGATTTTAAGCTTGGCCTGTTGTGTTAAATGTGTAGACTCCTTCTTCAATCTGAACTCATTGCAAAATTACAAATTTCTTTCACAGGATATCCCTTGTAGCATTCATGTTTGTCTTCAACCGGCAAGAAAATGTTAGTTCTTCCTATATTTGCCATGAATATCTGCCTCCTCAGAAGTTATTATTGTCCACAATAACGTTTCCATTTGTTGGAAACACTTCACTTAAATTTTCCCTCTTCGCGTTGCCTTTGATGAGACCTTCTCTTCCATTTTCCTTTTTTCAACTTCTTCCTTTCATTTGCCAGTTGTCAGTCTTTCAAAACCAGTATTTTTTATCCCTTTCTGATTTTATCTCTCCTGGTTTTCCTTTACTGCTCGCTCTTTTAAAACACCTCTCCTCATTATTTGACCTGTCAAGCTAAACACTTGTGTTGAGCAGCTAGTGCATGTCCAACGATGTGAGAGGTGAGTGTGCAGGCGACGTAAGAGATCCAGGCATGGAGCCTGCAGCCAGAAGGCGGACCGCGCAGCGAGGGGGACAGCGCACACACCCAAAACCACAGGAAACCATTGCGTTAGGCCATGTGATCTTGGCAACCAGTGTAACTATTTCAGAAAACCAAGTAGATTACAGAGAAACAAAAGCCATGCCATTGTCTTCTGGGGAATTTTATGCAAATCTGCAGAGCTGTGCATTCTTCTCCGTGCTTCCTCTCAACTTTGTGGCCTATGTGTAGCTATTGGAAAGCAAGAAGAGCATGCAACTACGTAGACCACTGGATTCATGTAAGTTTTAATATATCTTCTTTCTAACTGTATTAATTTAGCTGGATCCCTAAACATGATTAGGCCATTGAAAAAGTGTCCAGGTGCAAATAACAGAAAATGTGAATGTGTGTGTCTGTGTGTGTGTGTGTGTGTGTAAGAGAGACACACAGAGACAGACAGAGAGGCACTAGCCAGGTGGGAATCACAACACTATATGACCAACCTGCCCCACCAACATAAGCCAACATGTCACTGGGTAGCTACATCACCAGACAAGAGGCCTGACTCTTGTATACCATATAAAAAAATAACTGTTCAAGGCATATCTGAAGCAGGTACTAGCCTGAATAGATATGTTTTTATAGTCACACATTGACTTGGGGACCACCTGTATATTCTCACCCTGACCAAGACCGTCTCAGGATTGACTTAAAAAAAAATTGTTGACACTATTTCAGATGTCCCCCATTTCACCTCCCTACTCAGGATTGATTTTTGACTTTAGAAGGCTTGTGCCGGCTATGCACTTAGCTTCTTCCCTAGTTTATTCCAGGTTTACAACGTGAAGGTTTTTGATTTCTGATCTGGCAGGGATGTTGCATCCCATGCTTTCTCCCACGGGATGTTGACTGAGATCATCCACGCAGGGCAGGAAAAAAAAAAAAAAAATCCTAATTTTAAAAATGTGAGGTAATGGTGCCCTCTGCAGGGCAAAGTGGTAATTGCAGCCCCGAGATCTATTAGCACAGCATCCTGTGCTTTCTGCAGCACCATATTGTTTCTCTCCACAACGTGGCGCTGCTGCTCTAAGCGTCATTCACAGCCGGTTTAGCTCGGGAAAGACCCCGTGACAGCGAGCAGAGGTGTATAGGATAGGGGCACAAAAGAATTAGGAGAAAGGAGAGGTCAGGAAGAAAGCAGCCTCTCTTCAGCAAATTGAGCTTCCCTAGCAACTTACATCAGACCCATTGCAATTAGGAGAGTTATCCCTTAGCCCAAGCAGTTCGTTTTGGGGTCGTGTAATCCAACAGTTCCCAAATCTGACTGACCCACAGAATCACCAGGGGAACTGTTTTAAAGACACAGCTTCCTAGAGTCTACCCCAAGAAACTGATTCAAAAATTTGGGGAGAGGCCCAGTCATCTGTTTTTTAAAAAAGCCTCCCAAAGATCATTGGGGTCTCTTTTATAGAAGATCAGAAGGGAAAAAATATTTTAAGAGGACTCAGTCCTTGCAGGATTCAGCAAACTCAGCTTCCATTTCTCAATTCAATAACAACAAATGTAATGAGAATCTGGTCTGTGTTAGTGAGTTCTCTAGGAAAGAAAAGCACACTTTATTGAGTAAGCCCATCTATATCTTAAGGAGTATACTAATCACACCTCTTTTTCTCCCATCCATTTGGGCAAAGAATTTATGATCCAACAGAGTCACAATTCCCTAGTACCAGACCCCACTGTCTCCCTTTATGTATTGATCGACCCAGGTATGGAGCACGGGTGATCTGACTATCTTATGGAACTGAATTTGAATCCTAATTCAACAGCTCATCAATCATGGGACATTTAAAAAGTTACCTAACCTTTCTGAATGCTTATTATAACAGCAGACAGCCATGTCTGCCTCTGAAGGCTGTTATAAGACTCAAAAGAGATCATTTAAAGTCTTTTGCAGCCTGCCTGGCACATGGTGTTCAATAAATGTTATTTATTAATAGTAGTTATAATATTAGCCTGCTCCCTCGACTTCTAGAACTTCGCTCCAAAACCTGTGTGATCTAATGACTCACTGTGAACGCAGGTCTTCCTGGGTCCTAATGCCTTGCTTTGAGGACAAATGCTCGGCCTTGCCTCCAACAACCTGTGATGAGAGTAAAGTAAGGCAAGTGTCCTTCCCTTCTCAGAATAGCAGGGAGATAAAATAAATATATTTATTCGTCTTCAATCCCTTCCCCACCCCTCTCCCTATCTATAATGTTAGAGTGATATAGTTCCCACTATATCCAACTTAGTAGGAGGTTTGGTGAGCAGCAGAACCAGCAGAAGCTCACATTAAGAATGTGGTTCCCTCGGCTACTCTGCAGGGTTCTGATCAAGTAAACCTAGTGTGGAGCCCAGGGATCTTCACTTCAACAAACCTGTAGGTCACACTTTGAAAAACATGGCCTTAAAAGTTACCTCATCTCAGGGTATGAACCTCAAAACTTTCAGAGGCCGAGTAGATCGTACATGTCTATGAAAGGGAAGTGGGTAAGTTGAAAAAGGAAAGACACTTACAAATGGAACTGGAAAGTACATACCCTACATAGCTTCTTTTCTTTTTCTTTTCTTTTTTTTTAATTGAGCTGTAACTATGGCACATTTACATTATGGAATACTACATGGCAGAAAGAAAGAAGGAGCTCCTACCCTTTGCGACAGCATGGATGGAACTGGAGAGCATTATGCTAAGTGAAATAAGCCAGATGGTGAAAGACAAATACCATATGATCTCACCTATAAGTGGGGCCCTAATCAACAAAACAAACAAGCAAGCAAAATATAACCAGAGACATTGAAATAAAGAACAATCTGACAGTAACCAGAGGTGAGATGGGAGGGGATAATGGGGGGAAAAGGGGGAAGGGTCTTCAGGAACATCTATAAAGGACACATGGACAAAACCAAGGTGGGGTGGGATCAGGGGTGGGAGATGGGGATGGCTGTGGGGGTGGAGTGGTGGAGGGAAAATGAAGACAACTGTACTTGAACAACAATTTAAAAAGTTAAAAAAAAACATTGAGCTGTAATGCATTTTGAAATAATTTGCTAGACAAATAAAATTTTTGTTTGCACCCAGAAAGGTCAAATGACTTGCTCAGTGTTAGTCCAGCCACGGTAGAGCTGGGCCCCTCACCTCGCCTTGTGAATGCTTGGGTTGCCACGCCACACTAGAGCCTCATGAGTGGAGCTCAACTGTCTTCTTCTTTGGCTCAAGACTAAATCTCATATCCAGCTGGAGAAACAGAAAAATAGTATTGAAAAAGCCCAGGTCAGAGGGTTACTCTAGTGTGGACTATCCCCGAAACAGACTTTTCTTAGAGCAAAGCAGGCTAGGGCTCATGGAGGAGGTCTTCACCCAGCAGTCCTGTGCGCCCAGATCCTCACAGCATCAGTTACCCTGTAGGGGACCGCGACACTACTGAACAGTCTATTTTCAAGCAACCAGAAGTGTGTATGCTTCCTGAGAGAACTGTCCACTTGGTAATGGGGATCAGTTACAAGAACTATCAGACTATATTAGTCCTTAGAGATGTCCCCAGTGTATCATCAAGTAGAAAACCTAAATTGCAATAGAAATGTGGATAGGAGAGCAGTAGCATATGTATATGTGTGTGTATATGTATACATACACACACACACATATACATGCACATATACAGTGAAAGGAAAGAGAAATGTTTGGAAAGATATACATCTCTTAACAATAAATACTGCTGGAGAATGGGACTGGGAGAAGGAGCGCATTCTTTTTTTATTTTATGTATCTCTGAATTTTCTTTTAAACTAGAATGGATCATTTTTGTACACTGTTTTCTAAAAATAAAGTACAGGTATCAGGCAGATGGCAGTGGTGACAGTATAGTTATTTAATCTGTTCAAACTTCCACAGAAAAACCAAGAGAGCAAGAGAGCAAACCCAAAATCTATGGAGCACATTTTGCGGAACTAGGTGACAAGGCATCTCAGAGAACCACGAGATATGCAAGCAGGTGAGAGCCAATCACCAACAGCCACGTCTGCATACTTTCAGCATTGGTGTGGGAAAGAGCAGAGGAAGCCACAGGACTTCTGACAGACCCCAAAACTGAAAACCCCCCAAAGAGCCAACAGGAAAGTGAGGTGAGTCAGTTTAAGAACAAGAGGTTGAGCTGGAGGAGTTTGGCCTAATCCCATTAGGGGATGAATGCACTGCCCGTGCTGAAATCTGAAGTGGCTCGGCAATCCAGCCCCTATGAACTCTTGAAACGGACCAGCCAGGGCTCCATTCCAGGGCATGGCCATATACTGAGGAGAAACTTCTGGGTGTAGAATCAAAATTAAGCAGGATTAGGATAATAGAGCCAAGGAAAAAGAGGGTCCAGATCAAGATGGGAAAGGGGACAATGTCAGGAATTTGCAGAAAGCAAGCCACCATCATTTAGAACAGTACACTTGCCCTGGCTAGGGTGACTCAGTGGACTGCGTGCTAGCCTGCGATCAGCACCTCTTGGACTGTCAGTATCCCCGATATCTTGGACCAATCCAGATTTTACAGGTCCTACAGCTTATAGAACTTGGAGAGCCTCATTAATAAAAAATACAAACATGGTTTATTTTTGTAAATTTTACAAGAACATATGGCAATTCAAGGGCTCCTAATTTAGCCTCATGGAAAATTCACTTCTGCTCATGTCTACTTCTAATACCAGGATAGGCTACCTTCTAGGCTTTTTTTTTTTTTTTTTTTTGCTAATGATTTGTTTTAAAAGACTTTATATATATATTTTTATATATTTTTTAAAGCAGTTAGGTTCACAACAAAATTACAAGGAAGGTACAGAGATTTCACATATACCCCAGTCTCAATGCATGTATAGCCTCTTCCTTTATCAACACCGCCACCTCGGCAGTGCGTCTGTCACACTGATGGACCTACACCAACACATCATACTCACTGGCAGTCCCTAGTTTCCACTGGGGTTCACTCTGGGGGTTGGAGAGTCTATGGGTTTGGACAAATGTATAATGACTAATTCCATCATTATAATTCCATACAGAGCAGTTTCACTGCCCTAAAACTCTTCATCCTGGGCTAACGCCCTGAACCTGTCTCCAAGGCCCCCTTTCCTCTGACTTCCCAGTGAGCCAAAGCAGCCCCCGCTAGTCTCATTTGTTCCTACACCATTTCTAGAGAGCCAAAGCAGCCCTGCCTGATCTCTCTCCCGTCACTTCTTCTACCCTAAGCCCTTCCTTGTTTCACTGTCCCCAGCTTTAATAAACATATTCTGAAAATCAAAAAAGGAAAGAAAGAAATCAAGGGAGGGAGGGAGGAAGAAAACCTTGATATTGAAGCGCCTGCCTTAGAGAGGGCAGTTCTCACATCACCCTATCTCTTTCCTGATCTCTCTTTCTCTAGGCCCACATGTCTTTTCACGAGTGCCTTCTATGAAAATGCTCAGATCTTCTCAAGAACCTGCAGGTTCAATTGAGAAGCTGTGAAATAGCTAAAGGATGAAGATCCCAGAAAAGCTCCTGAACACGAACGGCCCACCTCTGTTCTGGCCACTCCATACAACGCAGGTTACAGGCAGAAAGTCTGAAATTCCAGCAACCCAGAGAATGTCGAGGGGTTACAGTTAAAGCACACTTTAGTGAGGAATTAATGACTAAAAGTGGGCTTCGGGGTTAAATCTCCTCAAAGTTGAGAAGGAGAAAAGTAAATGAAACTGAGGGTCTTACACACTGGCCAGGACTATCTCTGAGTAGAATTTGGTCTTGTTGGTAGAGCACTGCTGTGAAAATCACAAGCTCCGGGATCGGCACAACCGGGTTCAAACCCTGGCTTGCCACATATCTGCTCCTAGACCTGGGCACCCCACCTCATCATTCTAAGCCTCAGCTTCTTCACCCAGAAATGAGGGCAGTAATGCATCCATCACAGAACTGTGAGAAATAAATGTAAACCCCTCTGTAAAACGATCATAAGAACTGCTTGGTACATTTTAGTTACCACTAGGAATTCTATCTTCTCTAAATTCATTTATTTCTGTGGTTTCAAATTTACTTTTTAACTCTTTAAATTTTTTATGAGATTTAAAACTCACTAAATTAAATTTTTTTTGTTAATTTAAGAGCTTACTTTATTTTATTTTAAAAAATATTTTATTTATTTTTAGAGAGAAGGGAAGGGAGGGATAAAGAGAGGGAGAGAAGCATCAGTGTGTGGTTGCCTCTCATGGGCCCCCCACTGGGGCCCTGATCCGCAACCCAGGCATGTGCCCTGACTGAGAATTGAACCGGCAACTCTTTGGTTTGCAGGCTGGCACTCAATCCACTGAGCCACACCAGCCAGGGCTATTTTAATTTATTTTTAAAATACTATTTAAGGACCTTGTCTTGGCCGAACTAAAGGAAAAAATGACTTTTCATACTTGAGTCAGGACAGTCAGGGGGTCAGGGCACACTGAGGATGCCGCAGGTCGGATGATGGCAGCGGCCATCTGTGTTCACATAGCTCCCGGGACAGGTGTGGACAAAAAGGCATGTCAAAGTCTGCGTATAACTTTGACTCCCCCCAAACTTAGCTACTATTAATATAAGATGAAAATAGATTGCAAGGCTAAAATATTTCACATTATTTCACATTAATAAAAGTTCAAGCCATTAAGATGTGACCATCATAAAATTTTAAGAATCTAACTCACAGCTTCAGAATTCAGGTTTAAGTTTATTAAATGTCTTCAGCACAAAATCTAGCATTATGCTCCACTTATCTTTTGGATTACTGCTCTTACTTATATAATTATAAGTATATAAGTAAACTTATATAAGTATACAAGTATGTAAGTATTATAAGTAAACATATAAGGAAATCTTATTATCTTGTCAGCTCATCTAATTCATTCAAAAATTTAAAACAATTACCCAGCATATTTAGCCCTGGCTGCTGTGGATCAGTGGACTGAGCATTGGCTGGTGAACTGCAAGGTCTCTGGTTCGATTCCCAGACAGGGCATGTGCCTGGGTTGTGGGCCAGGTCCCCACTTGGGGGCATGCAAGAGGCAACACATTGATGTTTCTCTCCCTCTTTTTCTCTATTCCTTCCCCTCTTTCTAAAAATAAATAAATAAAATCTTTTTTAAAAACCTTTAAAAACTTATCCAGCATATTTAGATGTTTTCAATGCAAGAGTTGCTCAGGGTATTCATCTACCATACTAATAGAAGTGGAAGTTCTGGATCAAGCTTCTCAATTGTATAATTTCAATTATTTTTATTCTCTTTGTGGTTTGTCATTTATTTTTAAAATATATTTCACATTTTAGAACAGTTTCTGATTTATAGAAAAAGAATGCAAAGACAGTTCAGGGAGTTCTCAAACACCCCCCACTCAGTTTTCTCTATTATTATGATCTTACATTAGATTAGTGTAGTTTACATTTATTACAGTCAACCAATCAACACTGATATTTCATTATTAACTAAAGTCCATACATTATTCATATTTCCTCACTTTTTACCTAATGT
>VMDR010036896.1:0-10376 GCA_007922815.1 Macrotus californicus | reverse complement strand
TAAGAGTCCCCAAAGACCCTTGGATTTCTGAGAATAAGATATTGATAAGATTGATGATGATGATTCATTCATTTATACATGCAATTAAAAATATTTACTGAAATCAAACTCTCTACTAGCCACTATGCTAGGAGCTGGAAATAAAACGGCAGAGAAAACACACACAGCCCTTGCCTTCATGAAGCTCAGAGACAAGCAGAGAGAGAATTGTAATACAATGTGATAAATGCAACAAAACATTGCTTGTCGTGACAACATAGATGAGCGACAGTAAATGAAGACTTGGATGAAGGGATAGTGGTCAGGGAAGTCTTTCCAGTGGGAATAATGGCTTAGCTGAAATCTAAATGATGCATAAAAGTTAACCAGGCAAATAAGAGGCCAAAGGTGGATGTTTTAGAGAAAATGCACTTGGAAATTCTGAAACATGGTGTTACTGAGTAACAGAATGATGTTTTTGAGTGACTGAGTGTTATGTTACATTGGTGTGAGAGTAGAGAGGGTGGTTATCATTCTAGCTGCTGTGTAAAGAATGGTTTAGAGAGAAGCAGCATAAGAAAGCAAGGAGTCACAGGACTATGCATTTATTTTGTGTAAGATAAGGAAGTGGCAATGAGAACAGAGTAAAGTGTTTGTTACAGAATGTGTGTATTGTAGCAATTTGTTGTATATAATTAAAGAGGAGAAAAGACTCAGGAAGCACTGTTTTTTCTTGCTGGGGTCATCAGCATCATTCTCTGACAAAAAGAATACATGGGAAGGACTGGGTTTGAAGAAATCCCTTTAAACAAGATATATGAGTATGAAGTTCTTGGGGCACATCCAAATAGAGATATGTAGTATGCAGTTAGAAAACTATAGGTTCAAAAAAATTGCACCGGTGTATATATTTGGAAATTTTCATTACTCAGGTGGCAAATGAAGCTATAGAGTTCATTTCACAATTTGGAAAAGACTAGCATGAAAAGGGGAAGGGTCCATCAGAGAAAGTTGAGGAACCTCAACATTGAAGAGATGGGAGACCAACAAGGACTTAGAATTTCAAAAAAGAACAAGAAGGAATAATATCGGAGAACTAGGGAAAGAAGGTGAAGGAAGAGGGAGGGAAGACGTTATAAAAAGTGTGAAATGATATTGTGTATCATGTGAAATGTGAAATGAAAAGAGTGTAAGTTATCTCTTAGATTTAGCTGTGAGAAGGTCATCAATGATGCCACAATGTTTTTGACAAAAATGGACTGAAGCCTCAGAGGCAGAGTACAGGCAGAGACAGAAACATATTCTTTCCAGAAGACTTATAACTCTAAGGAACTACATGAGAATTGACTTTCTCTGAAGCCCTGTCAGGGAAGAATTGGTAGTTTAAGCTAGGTTGATAAACAGATTAATTTTAGGCAAAATTTGAGGTTTTCTCACTAGAGTATGAATAAAAAGAAAATGCACATGAATTAGATTTCCCTAGATCTCTTAAGGTCTCTGATGCTTTGATGGCAGTACGTTTCCTCTCTCCATTATGTATGGGTACGATACACCTTGGCAGTTGGGTTGTGCCATCAGATCTCTGCGTTATTGTTCAGCTGACAGTGGAATGAGAGCAATTGTCCAGGATCATCCACTTACACATGCTTTCAGTTACACACATCAATTGAGCAGTACACACACATTTGCAAACAAAAAATCATTCTGCATCTTGAATTAAGAAAAAAATATGTTACATTTGTTACCATGGTCAATAATATTCTTTCTTTTTTAATACTATTTTTAAAATTAATTCCTACATATGCTTTTTGAAAAAGAAAACAGTGCAAAATTAAAAGGTATAAAATAAAAACATCATCTCTTACCATGATTTCCTGGCCTACTCCCTGGAGGGAGCCGTCCTTCAGAGCTTTCCCTTGAATCTATAAGTAAGATATGCATTGCAGGAAAGACTTATGCATTTTGGGACAGTTGGTAATTGAATTTGGGGAATAGTGACTTGCATTATTTAAATTGTTCTTGGGTGCAATTACTGTGTTCTCTTGCAACTGTCTCAGCGAATCTCAGTCTGAGTTTCTTCAAATCTCCTTATTTTTATACCAGAGGCCACCATTAGCTGTCATTTTCGTTCTCTCTCTCATTCTTAAGTACAGCCTTGAAAATCTTTTATTCACTCAACAGGATTATAGCCCATACTTGGAAAGAAGTACCTCATTCTAATTAGTTCCACAGGTGCCTTTCTTTTAAAAAGGAAATAGTTTCCACAGTGTCTGCAGAAGAATGTTTTTGGGTCATTATCCCTGTGATAAAGGAACTCATTGCTGAGCCAGGGTTCTCCTGAGGGGTCTCTGTGATACGTGAAAATGCTGCGTTACAACTTTTGATCCATGATTGCCCTAATTTTCTCAATTTATCCAGTGTTATATCCAGATATGCAGTCCCTGATCTCCAGTGAGCCACGCTGATGCTTCCTTGTTGATTTTATGTACTTATGTTTCCTCAGGTTGCTACTAAACATAAGTTCTTTTCTTCATGCTAGGTATTATGTGTCAGCCTTTATAGAATTAGATAGTTTATGGCATTGGTATGAGAATAAAGTGCTTACAGACAATGGATTAGTGGTTTGAATTCTTCCCAGACTATCAAAAGTTTTTAGTACTGTCTTGGGGATATATAAAATGAAGGTGGTCTGATTACAATTCCAGGCCAGCAAGTAGGAGCATGATTTCTATTACAGACAGCAGGAACAGAAGTCTTGGTAAGGAGATCAGATATTTCTTTTGAGTGACTTATAAAAACAAAACCTGTACATATTTGATTTCCCTCCCAAAAGCTCTTTCCCTGATAAATATTTCTTTCCCTCACCCCAATCATTTCCTCCCACTATAGTAGTTTATAAATTTATTAACTTACTCATTAACTGCTTTCTTTACCACTCATAAGCTCAAAAGTTTTGAGCTTGTGTTTGAGACTGTTTTTGTTTTCCTTGATCCAACCAGTGCCCACCAAAACCATGTTTGGTGTCTCAACATCTAAAGCCACCCAGTTACCAACATTTCTCTGGACATCATAGCGTATCATCCTGTCACATGGGCTATCAATCTCTTCTGCTTCTCTAAAATCAATTTCTGGTCAATATATCAAGGGAGGTTTGTGGAAATTTGACCAAGTCAAATTAAGACACAAAAATTCAGCTAGACATCAAATTTTTGCATGTCTTAATATAATTAAAAGGTAAAAGAAAGCACTGAAGAAATTATGCTGAAACCTCTTTGGAAACTAGAATGTTTTTATGAGACCAGTACCTAAACTTTTATTTCTAGATTATGTGATGTTTTGGTAATGGTTTTAGAAATAATGTATGATATGTAATATGATATAACTGGAGCTACTGGTGGTCACTGAATTTTAATTTTCTGAAGGAAAGCACAATATATGATTTTAGTTTGTGATAAAGACTGGGCTTTGATATTATTTTTAGAAGTAGTTTTCTAATTATTTTGACCAGCCCTTACAAAAAATTCTGTTGTTTTATAATAAGATCGAGTACACAAAAACACTGTGACATGTGTGTATATGCATAAATATATATGTAAATACATATAGATTTATGTGTATATAAATATATATAAAATATGAAATTGAGGTTTTATTCAATGATTCTTATTTTACTATGTGCAATGTTCTGCAGTATATTCTATCTCCTCTGTTCCACTGGGCACCACTAAAAACACCTGGTCATGTGTCCTTAGACTTACTTCATGTCCAATTAACTGGTCATGAACTGCAGTTTCAAAAACACTGATCTATTGTGACTCCTTGAACATTTTGAATATATTTGTCTGTATTATATCCTTCCTATCACAATTGCTTTCATTTCAGAAAAAGATTTGTGATGAGACATATTTATGCACTGGGCTTTTTTTAACCACTAACTCTAAATTTTTGTTAGATCAAAGGTACCGTACTTTATGAATAAAGATGGTAAATATGTCCACCATTACCGTGGATCAAAATAATCTGTGACCATCCCCCTTTTACCCAACTAAATAGTAAATCCAGATGAACTCTATGATTAAAAGGAATATCAAGGTTTTTCTTTTAACACTTACTTACCTGTTCCCCGATTAAATGAAAGACTGCTTCTCAGAATATGATTCCATCTTGTTTACAAGCTCTAAATATTCTTTAGCAGAAGGCAGAAGAAAACATACCAAATTTTGCTTAAGCAAACAAAATGATTATGTATAATAACTTTCACGTTGTATATCTATTTTAATAAAGCTATAAGGTTTCATTGAGCCAAACAGTTATTTTTCCTTTGTTTGCTGGTTCATCCTCCTGTGTCAATAAAAATGTTGCTTCTCATTTTATACTAAAATTAACTCTCTCCTTGAATTAAAACAATGCTTCCTCTTTGTTTTTATTAGATTAAATTATTTACAGGAGGGATGCTAAATCATGCACTGCTTGTTATAAGAATTGTTTGAACCAGTTTTTCTATGGTGCTTATATTATTTGTGGAAGATGACTGTGCATGTTTCTGGAGCCAATTTAGCCAGCTGACAATGTTAACCATTAGGGTTTGGAGGACAAACCGGTCTTTTGTAAATTATGTTCATATATTTTGCAAGTCACTCAACCCTGTTTATTGTATTATAGAAGTCAGTCACATATCTCTCTTAAAAGCTAACCTTTCCCAGTGGGCTGTTTTTGGTGACATAACCTTCCCTTCTACCTCAATGGGGAATTCCACAGGTCACTGGCAGATGATGGTTTTCAGAACACAGAAGGTGATGGACTGATTATGAGGATCTGTGCCACTTGAGTTAGACTCGGAAAGACAGAAAGGAGTCATGAGTCCTCCTGTTGGCTCAGGCAAGATTTGTCTTTTAATATTTCAGTTGAACTTATTATCCATTTTGCCTTTCCTGTACAGTATTACAGTTTGTTATATTTTTTAAAATAATCTTATAGATTTTTTCCAAGTGAATGAGAATTACATTTATACCATTAAAGTGGAGAAATTTTTGTTTTTAATAAACGCATGCAGAGGTTTAGAGCCAACAGCCATAATGTCCTCTTCTGCCCTTGCTTGGGTATGGGATTCAATATATGTTGTGTTTTGATAAATAGCATGTTTAAACACACATATGTGGTGTTAGGAAAGGATCTTCTGCTCTTATTATGTTCTCTGTGAGTCTTCACAAATTACTGAAGTTCAGGGAAAGCAGGTGAGTAAAGAAAAAGACACAAACGAGTTCATTACTAAGAATTATGGTAGGGATTTATCTTACATTTGCCTTCAACATACTCTTCCCACAAAATTGGCAAATAACCTGAGAGTCATCATAGTCATCATATGGCTACTTGTTATTATGCACATTTTCTATAACTATTGGGAAAAATATTGAAAGTATTTGCTAAATTCTCAAGTCCACAAACATTTGCAACCTGCGATAACTTTGTGAGAACTTCATGCTACAACTTAGCACGGTTACTTTTACTAACATAAATTTTACTGGCAGACCAGTAACTTTAGCAATAGGATAAAAACTAAGATACCACCATGATGCATCGTAGACATCGAGAGGTTCTGACTCATTATATGCACCACAATTTAAATGCTTATAGCTTACCTGTTACAAGGAATGCATTTTTATATAAATTCCTTACACCTAGGGCATCTTGTCTTTTCTCATCTCAAACACTTCTGTAGATGTAATCACATTACTTTATCTGAAAAAGCTAGTCTGGTTCTTCTAATCGCCAATGCTTTTGTCTCATCCTGCTCTATAACGTGCATGGCAGAGAAGTCACAGATTGAGTTGGTATGAAGTTGTGGACATGAGGTGAAGTGATAACTACAGAGGCAAAGGAATGCCAGTGATAGTTCAGTCTTCAGGTTCCTGCCAAAAGATTTTACAAATAAAGAGAAGTAAAAATTGAAGGGATTGAAATTAAGGATCATTGTATCTTGGAAAACAAAGCACAAAGCTAGGCTGACTGAGGGCTGACTTAAACTAAACACTGAGCGCTGTTAGTTCTACCAATATCTGCTTTATCAATTCATTAAATTGGTTGGGTATTCCTCACCACTTAGTTAATATGTGAAATTTAAATAATTTAAATGCTGTAGTAATTGTTTCGCGTTTTTAAAAGTATTGCGTTTGACGTAAATTCTTTTTAATGATCTTCGATCCTAAGAAGGCTTATATGTGTGCCCTGAGGATACTCAATATTTAAAAAGGTCCGTTTGTCTTTTGCATGTTCTTTGGACCCAGTATGATGTAATCTCTTTTTTTAGCGATGATTACAATTATTTTCTTAAACAGAAAACCTTTTATGCATTAATATGAAGCCCCTTCCAAAGGCAGGCAGAGTTGTATTGTTATTATGTTTCCAAAGTGACCTAGCTCCAAACTCAGGTTAAGCATTTACTACTCAAGTGACCCCAGCTGAGGTTCAAGGATGTGAACCTCCGTTTCTTCATCCGTGGTCCTCACCCATAATTCTGGAAGCACAAACAATGACAGTACTCTCATGAGATAGGTACTCATTAAATGATGGTGGTAGTTGTTTTACTGTTGTTGTTATTAATGAAAGCTCTTACATAGTTTCTAGACATTATAGTAAATTAGCAGTAATTATAACTTATATAATCATAAAAAATAGTAACTTGCATTGGTAAATTAGTACAAAACTAAGTAAAACAAATATATCCAAAATGATAGGGAATATTCTTCGTAAGGCAGCCTGGTGATGATCGACTGTTGAGCAGTGGATGATTCGTTAGGGAAGAAAACATTATTTATTCCACATTGAAATAGACTCACTGTGGAAAATTCATGCTGTAACACATGAGAAAATTTCTGTAGCATGTGTGCCTATTCCCCTGGATAACAAATTCATTTTCACCTTTGTGAAAAAGTGGAAACGTCTTTTTGATGGCAAAAGTGAGAGCTGGTCACCAGAGAGGAAGGAAAGTCAGCCTATGGAAATCATGCTCTTAATTAACAGCTACAGGGTCAGAAAAGTTATGGTGATTTTAATTGCAGCACAAGTTTTAGCAATTATTGGCTTCTAAAAATCTGAGATAATTTGAAAGTATATTTTTTCCTAGGTCAAAACATCCACATATCAGATAATAATTGTTAGCAGTAGTTAACTAGTATAAATGCCTCTAATTTTCCTACTAATCCGAGGTCCTTGAATAAAACAACATTACTTTATTGTATCTATGTACCAGTGTTAATGTTTTGCTTTAGTTATATGTTTATATAAAATAGTTTAGAAAGGCATGACATATGTTTGAAATTTGATGAAATCTAAGAAACTCTATTAGACCCTGTTCCTCAATGTGATCTGTGGATCAGCCACAAGAAAACTTTTTAAAAATGCATACTCTCAGGCCATGACCCAAAACTACTAATCAGATATTGTGTTTTAATAAGATTGCAGGTAATTTACTGCACATTAAAGGTTGAAAGGCTTTGGGTTAGAACACAAGCTATTCCTGACTTTGGAGGTCCTTATACATCCAAATTATAAATACTTGAAGGATTAGCCTTGCAAACTCAAATTTCCTGAGTGATGGGGATACCCACAGGTAACTAGTTCATTAAAAAAGAAATCTAAATAAAAAGAGAACTAATTGCATGTAGATAGGTGTGGAAATAAAATTATATTGTTTACTTAGACTCCTATCAGAATCCAAAGAAATGATGGAGGCTCTAAATATATGCATGGCTGTCCCCTAGAAGAGGAATTAAAATTACTCCATGTAGGTGCAGAAAGAATTGCTGCGGCCAATGAATAGAATTTATGGGAAAGTGATTTTCGTGCCAGATAATTGAACTGTGAATATGCACAGTACATTCCCTCATAAATGATACCTATTTATCTCTCCTCCACAAGCAGAGGTTACCCAATTATATGTCAGGAACACTGTTACAAGAGCCTCCTGGGTAAAAGGTTTAAGCTGAAAGACCTCAGAGGAATGACTTCAGAAATGACTCTCAACTCTAAAATTCTTGGATTTGTCCACTCCAGTACTAAAATTGCCTGTGAATAATTGGATATATAAGCCAAGTGAAAAGAGAACTGTTTGAAGGAACATTAAGTAGTGGTTAGGTTTAACAACTAATAAGAATAATCAGCTACACTGCCTGTGCGGATTTAAGAGGCAAATTACATGTTTAACAAAGCCGACTAACAGAAGTGCTCTTAGCTGTTTTGTGAGGACTTGGAAATTCTCTCATTAAGCCCTCTGCTGGCTGATATGCAGGGCAGCAATGATTTTTAGGTATGAAAGGAGACTGAACATCCCCCCTGAGCATAATGTTCATGTTTTTACGTGAAGGAGAGGTAGTGAGAAAGAGCAGGATCAGTTGGTTAAGATAGCTCATGAGAGTTGCAACTTGTCTGACTCTTGGAAATTTATATTTGATTGTCTTTGTAAGAGCATTTGACTCAATTGTGGTTCGACACGTGCATGTATGAACCACAGGGACTATAAACTTGCTATTGTAGCCTCACCTAACTTATTTGGAATGATAAACTATTGTTCCACATTTCTCATCATGTTACCCATCCTGTCTCTCATGAAGAAGTCAGAAAGCTAACAGGGATTCAGGAGGAAAATCAATTCTTTCATTTAATTAATATGTATTAGCCACCTCTATTTTCTAGACACTAGGAATACAGTGATAAGCAAAATGTCCTTTCTTCATGGAGCTTACAGCTGAGGAGAAGCTGGGGACATGTGTTGGGCAGAGGGAGTTACGGGGCCACCCTCCTGCCCAGAGAGAAATCCAAGCCAGGATGATGAGGATGAAGAACACTAGGAATGCAGGGGAAATTTAGAGGGGATGTGAAGCTGGGTGACAACCAATGTAAGGTTGGGAAGGCAGCAGAGAACCATGAGAACTCAGACCTAGAAATGGGCCCTGTGAGAAAGAGGTAGAGGCCAGGCAGTTGGTGAAGAATAGACAGCGTAGCCACTTCCAGGTCCCTTGAGTAGATTAAGTGGAGTAAGATTGACAGGTGGACGGTGAAGTGGATGTGGAGGTGAGGGCAAGCATTTTGCAGTGGGGCAGCATGGGAGTTAAAAAAGGGAGATTGCCTAAAAGTGACTAGGATTTATTTGGCAGCTGAGCAGCAAAATTATACTTCTCAAACTCGACAAAATCCCAGGACCTGGGCTGCTGAATTACCGCTTGTTCTACTTGGCTGAAGCTGGGAAAAGAGATAGAGGGCATTCTGAAAGCTAGTATCTACTTCTAACGATTATGATGGGTCTAGGAAAAGCTAAGTACTAAAAGGTGGTGGAAGAAATGCAGACCCTTCTCTAGAGTGGTGTATTTTTCCCTTCACACAGGGAAAAAGGGGAAGCTGCAAGATGTCTGCCGCCACAGAAAGAGAAGGAGCAGTTTCAGAAAGATGATTTTGAGATATGGCTCCTTGGTTGTTTGGTTACATGAATTACCACATAAACTGATTTATCCTACCACCAAGGTGCTTTGATGGAAAGATCTGACAATTTCAAATTCATCAGAATTAAGTGAAGTGAAAATGAAGCAGATGTTACAATGAAAATTTTACTAAACTATAGATGTGTGCATTGAAGAACATTTTATTTGAATGAAAGAAAATATCACTTGAAGCAGTTATATAGGCATATAAGAGTTCAGTGAATTAAACTAATTTTTTTCATTAAATGTAAACAGAGTTTTAATTCCTCACTATGTTTATCCTCTTCAAACTCAAAGCAAATAGAACAATTCACAGAGAAAGAAGAGTTGCTGACAGTGGTGAAATTATGTATAGAATGACCTATAAGGAGTGAGGTATAATGAAGGGAGGTAAGCCAATAATCAATGGCACCTAAATGGCTGATGTCTGGTAGTTATTATACAATTGTACTTTATTATTTCAAATTCATCTAAAGAGAGCCATAAAATACTCAGCAGCATATCTGGTTAGTAAATAGGTTAACTGAGCCACAAATTTCTTTCATCATGATTTCAACGGGAAATCGCTTCAGGATGGAGATTGAAGTTACACATCCTAACTTCTCCCCTAGGCTTTTAATTGTTAGGCATTGTTCTTTTTCTTTTTTTTTACATTTTTTTATTGTTGTTCAAGTATAGTTGTCTCCATTTCCCTTCCCCCATCCCAGCCATCCCTACCTCCCATCCCTGATACCACCCACCCTTGGTTTTGTCCATGTGTCCTTTATAGTTGTTCCTGAAAACCCTACCACCTTTTCCCCCCATTATCCCCTCCCCTCTCCCCTCTGGTTACTGTCAGCTTGTTCTTAATTTCAATGACTCTGGTTATATTTTGCTTGCTTGTTTGTTTTGGTGATTAGGTTCCACTTAGAGGTGAGATCATAT
>VMDR010036895.1:0-10377 GCA_007922815.1 Macrotus californicus | reverse complement strand
GTGAGTTGGATCTAGAAAGCAGTGAGCTTGTGGGAGGTCAGATCACGAGGTAAAGTGAGAGTAAAGGATAGAAAGTGTGTGTAGAGAGTGAGCGAGCAGAGTTAACCACAATAGTAATACAGTTCAGGAAACAGTGAAGTGAGCCAAGATCTGGGAAGGTTGCTGTGTAGTATTCACAATTGTATGGAATGACAATTATTTACAATAGTTATGGAGCGACAATTATATGACAGAATCTATGTGATCTGGAGAAGAATAGGAAGTATAGGACCTAGAACAGGGTGCTAATGGATCCCATGGGAAGTGAAAAGACATCAAAATTAAAAATATACAGTATGAAAGAGAGAACAAGGGAAACCAGTCTTACAATGCAGTTTAACAAGTCAAGCAAAGAAGGCTAAACAGAAAGAAGAGAAATATAAAAATACTAACAAAAAAAATAGATGTAAGAATAATAAAAAATAATAATAATACAAATATACAATAACTTGCAAGTTCTCTGAAGTAGTTCATTGAAATTGGTCTCACTGTCTCAGATGTTGTGCCTCCACTTTGGGTCCAGCTCTGGTCCCTTCATAAGTCCAGGTTTTATTGTCTCACTTGTGGGGATATATAAATAAAAAAAAAAGGAAGGAAGGAAGATGAAATAAAAGAGAAAAAAAAAGAAAGAGTAATGAAAGACAGATGTGAAGAAAGAAAGAAGGAGTTCTTATTTAAAAAAAAAAGAAAAGAGAAAGAGAAAAAAAAATCAACAATTAAAAAGAAAAGAAAATAAAAAAGGAAGCCTCCTGCTGGCTTCAAACCAGCCAAGCCAGTTCTACTGTCTCTGGTGCAGTGGATTTGAGCGTGCACCTTCTCTGATGCTTCCCGGGAAGCGCAAGGATTGAGTGCAAGATGCGTCTGGGCAGCAGGATCAAGGGCTCTCTCTCCGGGGCCAGCCTCCGGTGGTGCTTGGGCCTGGCCTCCGACAGATTGGGGGACTTCTGATCTGCCAGGTTCCGTGCACAGGGTGCCTCTGTCACTGGGATGGGAGGGGCAAGGAGCACCCGGGTGCTGGTGTGGTTAGGTGCGCAGTAGGCCCTGGTGCTGCTGCAGGAGAGTTCCCCAAGCAGCCGCTGAGTGCCTCTTAGTTCTCTTTTTCTTTCTGAAAAACTCCTTTTTGCTCAAGCCTGCCACTCCATACAAGCAGCTGGCCTGTCCCACAGACCGGCTTTGCAAATGGACGGGGACTGACCCAGCTGGGCCGCTCACGCCCCACTCTCCCCAGCTGGCTTCACAGTCTCAGTGGGCGCACACCGTCCCTGCATTTTCGCCAGTTGGTCCTTATTCACCCCCTGTGACTTCAAGCACCCAGGTCTTTCCCGGTGCTGCTTACACCTTGTTCGGTAGGGGGAGGGAGCCCCTGACCTGGCACTCTCCCTAGAATCCTTCTGCCGACCCGGCACTTGCTGGGGTCTGGGGCTACAGTCCCCTTGGTCCCGTGCTGGGCCCAGAGACCTTATTGTCCTGAAGCATGCTCCCTACCGTGTTTTTTTCAGTGTTTTTTCCAAATCCTAGTCTCCAATCTTATATGCTGGATACCGTTGGCTGTTCCCTCTGTTCCTCAGAAGATCAGCTAGGTATCTCACCCGTGTGCAGGGAGAAGTGGATTCCGCTCCCACCTATCACGTGGCCATCCTGAGTCGCGAGCCTGGCTTCTGACGGATCGGGGACCTCCAATCTCCTAGGTTCAATGCGCTGTGTGTGCTCAGCCTCTGTTACTAGGACTGGGAGGAGCAGGGAGCGCCCCACGGCTGGGTGTGTGTAGTAGCACAGTAGGTCCTGGTGCTGCTGTAGGAGAGTTCCCCTAGCAGCCGCTGAGTGCCTCTTAGTTCTCTTTTTCTTTCTGAAAAACTCCTTTTTGCTCAAGCCTGCCTCTCCAAAGAAGCACCTGGTCTCCCACACAGTCTGGCTCTGCAATCAGACGAGGGACTGACCCAGTCTGGGCCCCTCACAGCCCATCTTTCCCCAGCCAGCCTCCACAGCCTCAGTGGGCGCACACCGTCCCTGCGTTTTCGCCAGTTGGTCCTTATTCGCCCCCTGTGACTTCAAGCATCCAGGTGTTTCGTAGTTCTGCTTACACCTTGTTTGACAGGGGGAGGGAGCTCTGACCCGGCACTCTCCCTAGAACCCTTCTGCTGACCTGGCAGGTGCTGGGTTTGGGGCTGCAGCCCCCTTGGTCCTGTGCTGGACCCAGGGAACTTATTGTCCTGAAGCACGCTCCTTACTGTGTTTTTTTTTCAGTGTGCTTTACAAATCCTGATCTCCAATCTTCTTATATGCTGGATACCATTGGCTGTTCCCTATGTTCCTCAGAAGGTCAGCTAGGTATCTCACCCGTACCCAGGTAGAAGTGGATCTATACTATTCCTTTATTAAGCTAATAGTTTTTCATAAGAAATATCACCAGCAACACAAGAAATTAGAAGGGATAATCTCTTCCCTTCCCTTCCCTTCCTTCTCTCCTGAGATTAGAAGGGTCCTTTGGCTGAGTAAACTCTTTCCAAGCCATGAGAAAAATCAGGAAACATTATGCTTGATTCCTTTGCATAGTGCAGAAAAGAATAATTTTATTTTTGTCAACTCTATGGAAAACTTCAGTGTTAACTGGTCACACAATGATGACTCCCTGTCCATTTTGAGTGTACAGTGGGCACGGTTCCTGAAAGTTGTGGGTCCTATGAGCTCCCCCAGTTGACCCATTTTATTTATTCATTTTTTTAGAAAGAGAGAGGAAGGGAGAGGAAGAGGCAGAAGGAGAGAGAGAGCAAAAGATACATTGATTTTTGTTGTTTCACTTATTTATCCATTAATTTGTTGCTTATATGTGCCCTAACTGGGAATTGAACTGTAACTTTGGCATATCGGGATGATGATCTAACTGAGTCATTCGGGCTAGGTGTCCCATTTTAGAATTCCCTGCTCAGGGACACTTTCAAGCACCTTAGTCAGTGTTTCCTTCTGCCTCATACCAGGTCTGGTTTCAAAACTGGAGGGCCAAATGGTGGAAGAGGGAGAAGCGCTGGTGTGGCTTCAGCGTGATGGCCCATTACTGGCTTTATAGAGCCATGGTGTAACACTGTATCCCTTTGCTTAACTCCATCATCAACTCTTTGCGGAGGGCAGTGTGGAGTTTCTGTGAGTCTTGGCTCCTTGGTAAGAGGGTCCTGCAGCCAGCAGGAGAACCAGAGATGTTGGGGGTGGTGTCCCCATGTGAGGCAGCCATTTGCAAAGCAAAACAATGTAAGTTTGTTTACTCAGATTCAGGCCCAGAATATCACATTGGACTAGTTTTGTTCAATTGCCTCATTTTTCATTTGAACTGTGTAGACAGTGTGTGGTAAATTCACAATAGGCCTTGGCTTTAAGAATGAAATTATGTACTTCTATTATATAAAACATGTTTTCAAAATGTAAGTGCTATTAGAACTTTTGAAAACTACAAGATTTAGAGCTCATGGTAATGAGAAACAGGACAGTGAAGAGGAAGCAGTGAAACCTGGAGATGCTGAACACTCTACACATTCAAGTCAGGTCTGATTCCTGGTAGAGGTTTTACCATTTAAAAACTTGCCACATAGCTTTTATTTCCCTCATATTTTTGGTACTAGAACAAGGTACACTGGTGAGGTTCAAGTTTTGGGGCTAGGTGTTCTGATGAAATGCCACCCTTATTGGTCTATTTGTTGTTACCAGAGACCAAGGAGCAGGGATTGCAGGTTGGAGGAATGAGTCACCACACACTTGGTAAGGTGGGAGATTAGAGTTAGGCATCTGGAGTTGACATTTTAAGTTTGAAAGGAAGAAAGTTTTGTTCAGCAAATATTTTTTGAGCCTCTCCCAACTAGACACTATGCTAGAACTTGAGATACTAATTATAAATACAGACTTGACTTTGCCGTCAAAGATTGAGGAGACTAAGAGAAAAGTTTCAGTGGGAAATTAGATCCACCCCTCTGAATTTACAGGCCTGGAAGGGAGGACAGATGGTTGCCTGCTGGCATTTGCAGGCCCATGGCCACACGAAGGAACTGGGCTCGGTGTTGCCAGACATGCTGACTATTTGAGAGAAGCTGGAGGTCTAGCTTTTGATGTATAACCTGATTTTAATATGTTGGCAACAATGTTAAAAAAATCACTACATCTCACACTTCAGTGGAAACTGGTTACACAGTGATGAGTCCCTGTGCATTTTGAGTGAATGGTGCTAAACAAGGACAATTTGCTGGCTGCATCCGGCAGTTTCAAGCCCTAAGAGTGAGAGTAACTTACGTGACTCTCCTGAGGACCCAAACAGAGGTACTGACAAGGGCAATTCTAATGGGACTTAGAGAACAGGAACATAGAAGACATTTATTTAATTACTGGATTTAGAGATATCTGCTTTTTAATTTTTTCTTTTATTTTTTTGAAAGGGATGCATAAAAAATCCACAGAGATGATAAGAAAGCCAGGAAGTGAAGAAAAAGCTCAGTGGACTCTGGGGCCCTGATCACCTCAAGGAAGGTTCTAGTCAAAGTCAGGCAAGATTCCAGAGAGTCTTCAATGAAGCTATCCCTGAAAACAACTTGGAAGATGTTGCCATTGAGCTCTCTAGCTCCACATGGCAGGAGACCAAGAAACTACACCAGGGGGCCAGTGCTCAAGAATGCTCAGATTCTGAGGGGCTGGAGGGGTTCCAGCCTGGGAAGGTGGGAGCCTTATGAAGCCCACAGGTCCTACCCTCAAAGATTGGAAGTATGCAAATTCTTCATTTTGGCTTTTTCAAAATGTGAAAGTTGTCCAAGACAAGTCATCTCAGGTGTATATTTTTCCTCGCATCAGGATAAAATTTAATACTACTTGCTTTAAGAAGGCAAATGGGTGACTTAGGGAAAACTCTATTTCCTTCTAGAATGGAAACCACCCTTTGAAGGCACTTGAATTTGGTATAAAAAATTATTGTCTTCTGTAGAAGTTGAAGAGGGAAGATTTTCATTCAAACAGCATTTTCACTGCTGGGTGTAATTTGAGATTTGGTTCAATATACTGTGTTAATTAATATATTAGGTCTGATACACTCACTTTGAACTCAAAAATATGAAATACTTAACCTCCAGGTAATCAGATGTCTTAATAAATAGTGAGGACCCTATACAGACATATGAATGAATTATCTTTATCTTGACCTTGATTTCAGACATTTCAGTTTTCTCATTAGGCAATAATTTTGCATTCTCCTGAGTTTCATTTGATAAGCTGTGTGTACTGGAGCTCATAAAAAACAAAGAAAACCATGTTTTCCCCTTCCTTTCTGACATAGCGTGGGCCCATATTTAAACAATTGTTGACTATATGAACAGTGTTTTAAGATTGGACCAGGTTTCTTGGTCTTTTAAAATTTATGTTTGAAAGCACTTTAGCGACTTGGATTTCGTTATTATTTCCTTTCTTGTATTTCCTTTGATATTTATTTACTATGTAAAAATAAATATGGTGTGATATGTTTTCCTCTCAAGGTGCTCCTTCTGTTACACACTTGCATGCCTTCATACCTTTTCATATCTTTGCTGATCCCCTGACAAACCCCCTCCCCCCATCCCCTTTCAATCGAGGACTGTCTAAAGCATTTCGTTCTTTAGGCTTCAGCACTCATCATGTGTTGCTTTGTAAACTCCTATGAGGCAGTGACCATGTCTAATCCACCTTTTAGAATTCAGAGTCCAGAGAAAGCTGAAGGGTAAATGTAGAGCTTCTTGAAGAAGGCAGAGCTTGAAAGGAAAGCAGAAACACTACTTGCAAGGGTTTCCTCTGGAAATTGCTGTAGTCATCTGTCAGCTGAGGACAGGTTCTCTCATTTTTCTGGATGAAAAAACAAGGACTCCTTTTCTTTGGCTTACTTCCATACTATAGTAAAAATTAAATGTCATCTATCCTTATTGTAAAATCAGAAAATGAGATCATATAGTATTTGTCTTCCTCTGTCTGACTTATTTGGTTAGCATAATGCCCTCAAAGTCCATCCATGTTTATTGAAAATGGTAAGATTTCCTTTTTTCCTCATGGCTGAATGCTCAATTGTGTGTACACAAGCATATGTGTGTGCATGCATGTGACATTTTCTTTATCCATTTATCTGTTAATTGACACTTAGTTTCCATGTCATAGTATTGTGAATAATGCTGCAATAAATGTAGGAGTGCAGATAAAGCTTAAAGATAGTGAATTCATCTCCTTTGGATATAAACCCAGAAGTGAGATTACTGGATTATATGGTAGTTCCATTTTTAATTTTTTGAGGAACTTGCATATTGTTTTCTATATGGCTGTACCTGCCCCTTTATCTCTTAATAATATGTGTACTTCCTAAGAATAAGGATGTTATCTTATATAATCTGGGTAGTTTTCAACTTCAGAAAATTTTAATACAATATTTTAATGTAAATCTAAGTACAATACTCTAGCCCTGGCAGCGTGGCTCAGTTGGTTGGAGAATCATCCAGTACATCAAAAAGGTTGCAGGTTTGATTCAGGGGTTAGGACATATATCTAGGTTGTGGGTTTGATCCCTGGTTAGGGAGCATATGGGAGGAAACTGATTGATATTTCTCTCTCACATTGATGTTTCTGTCTCTCTCCCTTCATCCCTTACTCTCTCTAAACATATCCTCAGGTGAGGATAAAAAATATCTAAATACAGTATTCTAAACTTGAATAGAATACAGTATTCTAAAACTGAATACAATACTTTAATATAGTGTAGTATTAATTAGATATAATATCTAATAATAAATACAGTATTTTAATTGAATACAAAGCTTTTATTTAATATAAATATATATATATATATTAGAACTTTTAGAAACTGTTTTCCATCAACCTTATTTCCATTCTGGTAAGAGTTTGTGGAAGACCCAGCTTAGGACCATTCAGTGGTTGTTCCCACCCACTCCGTGGCCTGAGCAGTGGGGGCTGCAGGTCAGTCTTCAGTGGCAGGCTGAGCACGCCAGTCTTCAGTAGGGAACTGCTGAATAGGCACAGAGGGCACCTGCATGCCTTCTGACCAGTCTGCGACTTTGGGCTGAGCAGCGGTGAACTCGGGAGCTGGAGCTGTCCATTCACCCTGAAATTCCTCCTTGGTCACAGCATTTTCAGCAGCGGCCTGCTCTTCCTTCTCAATCTCCTCAGGGTCTCTGTTGAAGTAGAGATCAGGCATGACCTCCCATGGGTGCTCTGGGGAGATGGTGCCGGTGCATGCGCAGAACTTCCCGGGCCAGCATCCACCACATCAGACCTACTGAGTGAGCCCCCTTGTTGTTGCAAGGGATGGCAATGTCCACATAGCACAGAGGAGAGTCTGTGTTACACAGAGTGATGGTGGGCAGGTTCACATAGGACGCCTCCGTGAGAGGCTGGTGGTCAGCCCTCGGGTCGGTAACCACCAGAAGTCTAGGCTCCTGGAAGGCTGCCTGGATCTGGCTAGTGAAGGTGCCAGGAGTGAAGTGGCTGGCAATAGGAGTGGCTCCAGTGGCAGCGTTGAACTTCCGCACAGCTTGCTGGCTGGTGTTCCTGGACAAAATGACACTGACATCAGCGGAGTTTTCAATGGCAACAATGGCGCGAGCTGTCAGCAGGAGCTTCTCTGAGGTTCTCTTCAGATTTATGATGTACATGCCATCACTTTTCCTTTTGTAGATGTACTGTTCCATTTGAAAGTCAAGTTTGGTGCCACCTAAGTGGGTTCCTGCGGCAAGGAATTTGAGGACATCCTCCTCCTTCATTTGCTGGACATCAAGACCACCGGACACTGTGAAAGTTTCCCTTTAAGTTACATGGGAATCCAGAACAAAGCCATATGGGCCCTTGCCATGACAGTGCAGAAAAGTAATATAATACAACATTGATTGCAATATTATAAATCTGAAAACAATATGGTATTCTAAATCCAATCCAATTTTGCCAATTGACTCAATAATACCTTTTACAGCAATTTTTCCCATTAGGTTCCAGTCTAGAATTATGTGTTGCATTTAGCTGGTATGTCCCTTAAGTCTGGAACATTTCTCAGCCTTTGTCTTTCAAAATATTGACATTTTCGAAGAACACAGATCAATTATTTTACAGAATATTCCCTCAATTTGGATCTGTCTAATGTTCCTGTATATTTAGATTTTAGGTTATACATTTTTGGTGGGAATACTCCTCAAGTAATCAGCAAAAGTATTGAAAGGTTGATTCAGCTAGGAAGGTGGGGTGGGAGACAGGAGGGCAGTTTCTCCTGTTATTGTTATTGAACTCACAGGATTTTATGCTTGGGGTGTTCTATTCAAGAAGCAGCTATAGTTGTTGCAAGGTAGTTTTGTTTACTTGCAACAAGTAAAAATAAACAGGGAATTCACACCCAAAGCTTTGTCTCCCTCAAGGGAGTTTAGCCATTGCTTATATACACTATTTGATCAATTATACAGTGATTTCTTTGTTGCAGTTGACTACACTTATCAGGTTGAATTCCTGTCAAGCTAATCCTGTTCACAACTGTTCTGCAGAATAGCATGTAGTGAAAAAAACCCAGACCTTGAGACGCTTGTCCTATCTAATAATTCCTCCCTGAGATTTTTCACTCAGCCTTGAGGGAATGGGGACAAGGGTCATACTTTTGTAACTACTTCCTGCTGAACATGGATGGAATACATACTTGAGTTAAAGGAGTGAAATTCTCTGGCTGCCTGACTTATGGATCCCCTTGGTTCTGGGCTTTCTGAGAACAAGATTGCATATATTCATCTCTTATATTGTCTTTTGAAGAGCAACTTGAGGCAACACAGGGTTTGGTAGGAGTACTGTGAATCTGGTTCATTATTCTCACTTTGTGGTATAGTTGACTTACCTCAAGAGTGGTGTATCCAGGAAGCTATATCTTGTGGTTTAAGAGATGAATGAATTGTTAATGACACCAAATGAAAACTTGTCCATATTGGGTTTGGTTGATCTTGCAGGGATCCTGATTTCCAGGTTTTTAAAAAATATTCAGTTTCCTGGATCATATAGGTGTGGCTTAGTATTAATTGGTATGGGTGAAATCATATTAGCACGTTTATTTGTGTCTAGTTACTCTTCCTAATTGGATACTGTGTTTAACAGCCTGTTCTATCAATGGGTCTGGACATCCTAAAATTAGAAAAGGGCCCCAAAAGGGCCTACTATACATAAATTCAAAATGACTTAATTTAAGCATTCTTTTAGGCACTGCCCTGATCTGGACCAAGGCAATTGGTAGTAATTTAAGCCAGGTCTCATGGGTTTCCTGGCACAGTTTGACCAGAGTATTTTTGAGTATTTGATTTTATTATTTTATTTTTCCTGTGGACTACAGTCTCCATGAAGAACATAAGGCCACCTACTTTGGAGTGCAGGTGCTACTCCCTTTAGCTGGCCCATAGTCACTTTCAAAGGTCCTGGGTGGGGGTGCAAAACTAGGTATTATTTACTTATGCTGTGCCTTCACAACTTTATTGATCCTTTCAGTTCAGCATTGGAATGTTTGATCCTATCCAGTAAAGGTATCTACTAACACTAATAAGTATTTGAATCATCTAGGAGCAGGGGATAAGGTGTACCTGTCAGTCTTTTTTTTTTTTACTTACTTTATTGTTGTTCAATTACAGTTTGCATTTCCCACCCCCACCCCCCAACCCCCCGTCAGTCTTCTCTAAGCATCATTCTGTGGGACTAGACTGCTTGACTTAAAGATGGTACTGGAGGTCTAGTATATGTATTATTCTTTGTGCACTGCATGAAACTAGCCATGACACTATTAATGACTATTCTCATGCCTGGGGCCACTGTAACCCAAACCATTTATATAGTGCTTTCTTTCTATAATGTGTAAAATCATGGGCTTCTTTTACTACTTTCCAAGCTAGCCCTTAAGTAACAAAATCCTTTTGTGTTCATTTATTAGACACCCCTTAGATGTAGGTGTCTCCTTAAAGCTCCATCAACACAGTTATTATCTGAGGCTTCAAAGGAGACTGGTAATAAAGTAACAAGATCAAAGGTGCAACAGCTTTTTCCTCTTTATTTTTATTGTTGACACTAATACAGATGTCTCTATTCCCCCTCCATTTGCCCACCTCCACCCATTTCTAATGTCCCCTTCCCCGTGGTTGTCACCACACTGTTGTTTGTATCTATGAGTTATGCATATGTGTTGTTTGGCTATTCCCTTCACCTTCATTAACCCAGCACCCCCACTCCTCTGACAGCTGTCAATCTGTTCCATGGAGGGAGGGCTTTTTTAAAGGCAAATATTAGAACCGATTTGTATGATAATGGGAAAGCTCCAACAAAGATGAAGAG
>VMDR010036894.1:0-10374 GCA_007922815.1 Macrotus californicus | reverse complement strand
TATATTTTGCTGAGTGGAAAGCAATTTCCATGTTTTTTTCAGATGATTCCTTTGTTAATATTTTTGTTTAAAGCCTTGTTACCTTTGCTCCTTGTCCTACATGGTTTCCATAGCAACAAGAATGTGAAGGGGTAGCAATGGGCTCTTGAGAGAATGAAAATGCAATGGAAAGTACCACCTGAAATAACAATATGCAAATCACTCTAGCATATGATAAACAACCAGGAGAGTGATGCTGTTTTTGGGAGAGAGCTTATTTGGTTTTTGGAATGTGCTCATTTTTCTGACAGCTTCTCTTTCTTGTGCTATCTTTCTTGCCTTAATTTTATTTTTGAGACCAAAATAAAATCATTAAAAACCAAAAATTCAACCTGACATTGCATGTGACTCAATGGCAGATGTAGTGATTTGTGCTTCCAGAGAGAGTTTTTGAGCAGAACATTTCTAAAGGCTTTTAATCGGGAAATGGATGCAACTCTGGATTAAGCTCCCTTTAGTTGCCAGGATACAACTGAAGAGCAGGATACTCCTCTGCAGTGAGATTTCCTCAGCTGGCTTGCTCTCAGGGACTGGTTATTATCTTTTCCTTATATCTTTTGAAAAGATTTTTTTAACATACTCAAATAATTGAAAGTATTCAATATTGATCCAAATGATCTTAACTCAGAGAAATGTAAGATTTCCTTTTTGGAATACTAGACATGTCTTTATGGAATATGGAAAAATAGCTTTCAAAACAGAGTTCCCGAAAAAGAAATTGTCAAAGCACTCTGTTCTGAGTGGGTCAACAGAATAGAGTGGACAACATAGATATTTTATATTAAAAGAATTATGGGCTGCTTTAAGTACTTCCTCCTGTATAATACAAAGCACAGTGTAAACACTGCTTATATCCTATGGGGGTAAAGGAAAATGCAGAAATGGTGTTTCTGTAAAGTTGGTGGAAATGCCTATATCCACCCACTCTGAGACCAAATAAAGTCATTCTTCACAGCTGTTCATTGCGATTACTTGTGGGCCTTGCTTTAGACTTTTCCCCCACGTCCAAATTTTTAAGCAATCAGGGATCAAAGAATACATTTTTAAAACACTCTAAAACTAATGATTAAGTAGCGTGACAAATGCTTTTATGCATACATAAAATGTAGCTTTCACATGTCATCTGAGTTTTCTCAAGTCACACCCTTCTCTTTGAGTGTCTTCACACACCCCTTCTCTTGCGATGGCACCTGCAGGTGGGAGTCCCATTCATGAAGCTTAGCACCTTTACTTCAAAGACACTCATGGCATGGTTTGCTCTGTGTAATGAGGTCAATGGCCAGAAAAATCTTTTTTTGTTTCTACAAATAGGCCAAGTTTTTGAAATTAGACTTATTTTGCAAACAAATTAGTCTTGCTTTGGCTATCTTTGGGAAAAAAAGGATGATTTTAAAGAGAAAATTCATGTTTCAGAAATATATCTTTGTGAATATTAGATTTTAGTTTTTTTTTGTTGTTGTTGTTCAAGTACAGTTGTCTCTGTTTTCCCCCACAACTCCCTCCCACTCCACCCCTCCCCACCTCCCACCCTCGATCCTACCCCCCTTTGGCTTTGTCCATGTGTCCTTTATATATGTTCCTTGATGACCCTTCCCCGTTTTCACTCCGTTATCCCCTCCCCCTTCCCTCTGGTTACTATCTCTTTGTTCTTTATTTCAATGTCTTTGGTTATATGTTTTGCTTGCTTGTTTGTTTGTTTTGTTGATTAGATTCCACTTATAGGTGAGATCATATGGTATTTGTCTTTTACCTCCTGACTTATTTCACTTAGCATAATACTCTCCAGATCCATCCATGCTGTCATGAAGGGTAGGAGCTCCTTCTTTCTGCTGCGTAGAATTCCATTGTGTAAATGTACCACAGTTTTTTGATCCACTCATTTACTGATGGGCACCTAGGTGGCTTCCAGCACTTGGCTATTGTAAATTGTGCTGCGGTGACCATTGGGGTGCATAGGTTCTTTTGAATTGGTGTTTCAGAATGCTTAGGGTATAATCCCACCAATGGAATTGCTGCAATGGCCAAAAAATCTTAAGGTGAGCTCTTCTGGCTACCTGCTTCAGAATAATCTACAATACCTGTTAAAAATGCAAAGCCCCAAATCCAAATCAATGGATCCATTTCTGGGGTGCTGGAGACATGATCATCTAAATATTTAACAGGATCCCAGTTATTTTGTTTTATTAATATTCAGTAAAGCCCTCAGCTGGATGAAGAAATACAAAATGCCAGTTACAAAATTATCACAGGATGTACAGTGCAGGGAACATAGTCAATAATATTGTAATAACTATGTGTGGTGCCAGGGGTACTAGACTTATGTGATGGTCACTTGGTAGGTCTGTAAATGTGTAATCACTATGTTGTATACCTGAAACTAATATAATATTGTATGTCAACTATGATATAAAAATAAGTGAAAACACCCCCAAACCTTGACTAAGGAAGATTGAGGGTGAGGGGCTGCACCTGTTTCTAAAAATGCCTGCAGGTCCTCACATGTGTGAGCAGCCCTAACACCCCTGCTCTTCTCTTCTCCTGGTCACTGCACCAACCCCTCCCCAGCCCTGCGCCTGAACCCATCAACTGCTTCCTCACTAGGCCTGAAACCCTTTGGGTTGCTTCTTGGGATTTCTTTCCTTAAGTATTTTGAGAATTTATCTCGTTTGTAAAACATGGGTTAGGAGTGGATATATTTTTTGAGTGGGTAGGGCTGAGGTTGGAGAATTTTGCACTTTTGTCCCAAGAGCTTTGCCCTTGTTGGCTGACCTTGATTGCATGGTTCTTTCTGGCGGGGGTGGGGGGGGGCGCAGAGGGAGAGGCTGGGAATACAGGAGCTGGGACATTTCATGCAGGGCCTTGTATAAAAACATTTCCATTTAGTGAGATGAGCACTCACCTTGGTATGATTTGGGGGCAGTATGGGGATCTCTCTAACAGTTTGGTTCAGGACCTTATTAATCCTAGCTAGAATTTCCTGAGAATCAACCAAATTGTGGCTGAAGAAAAGTGACTCAGAAGCTTGGACAGATATATGGAGAAATCTCTTTGGGTTTAAAAAATTAGGCTTATCAAGAAGCCACAGGTGGATAGTTTTGAGCTAGCTTCAAAGAGTCTTTGGTCCCAATTTAACCAATTGATGTATCTGAGGTAATATGAGAGGAGTAAGGGGAATAACAGTCCATTTGGCAACGGTAGAAAGTTCCGAGCTGAGGCTAGTCGCTTACAGTCACAGGTGAGACATATTGTCTAGAGTTTCCTGTGTTTTGGGGATGTAGAGAAGTCACAGGAGTTTGGGATATGGACATGTGGTAGCCATCTTTTATTTCCTACAGGACTGACTGGTCCTGGATTTCCTTGGCCAGAACCCAGAGTGGTATTAAGTCATCGTGCCCTCTTCTTGGTTTGAAAATTGACAAAAGTCGTACCTTCATTTCTGTGAGTCCCTAGTCAACCTGTGCCAACATTGAAATTGCTTTGGAAAATTCGGGGTCTCTAATAAGTGCTTGGCAGGGCAGCACTTTCTCTGCTGGCGCAGGGGTTAGCAGGTTCTCAGCTTGACTAGTTGGCACGTAGCAGAGATCACATTTTGTGGGAAGGGGAAATTAACAGGGAAACATTACTGGGATACAGCAGGCAGCAAAGGCCCATAGTGTAGGATTAATAACAGCCTGGCCTTGGGTAAGAGCAGGGGTAATCGGAGGGCACTGGGCCTCTGGAAGTGCAGAGGGGCATTTGGAAAATGTAGGAGGTAAAAAGGAGGGCACAAAGGGGTAGTGGTAGTCATTTTATCGTTTACAAATGATTAATGGCTTTCATAGCTGCCTTGAGCCCTCTTGATCCTTCCAAGAACACTCAAGGGGTAGGGGTGGTTGTTAGCCTCGTTTTACAAATGAAGGTACTGACACAGAGTCCGTGACTTGCTCAAGGCTAGGTCTTTTGTCTCTTGCTCCATTCCTCAGTCCATCTCCATTCACACTATTGACTGACAGACTGAGGGTAACCCCATACTACCGGCCTACTTCATAATTTTGCCCAGGGTTAGCTCGAGCAGGGCATAAGTGATCAGAGACAGAGGCATATTTAGGAAACTGGACTTTTCCCCAAGGTTGACTTATACTAAATGGATGTCCATGACCAATGGTATTTTATGAGGCTAAACTGCATAATGGGTCTTTAATGTGGGTAAGACAAGACCACCCAACTCACTTTTAACTGATGAAGCTGAAACCAGATCTGTGAAGGTGAAAGGCTTATGCATTAGCCCAGTGATAATAGATTTCCAGATGGCTGGAATCGGACCTCTGTCTCTGCCTTTGGCCAGTGATATTGACCAATCAACTGCTTTATGTCAATAGATAATGGGATATTCGGTGCAAGTGAATGTTACATGTAGATAACAGCTCTTATTCAGGATCTTTTATAAAACCATTTAATGTACAATCTCTACTTAAGACTCTCAGAGGGGAAATGTTCTGAGCAACCTTTTTAGGATGAAAGTTTTCCATGTGATACATTTTGTTTTGAGGGGCAGCATCTACTAAAGTTAAGCAAGGTGCACTTGTAAGAAGGAAAAGGTGAAGGCACTTGTGAGTGGTCTGAACAGTGCTTATGACAAATGGGGGTACCTTTCCAAGTGTCCTCTCTACAGATGTAATTTTAAAAGCAAAGTTATGAGTGACCCACAAAAGGTAGGAGGCTGTCCTTGATGTAACTGTCATTTTTCTCATGGAGACACACAATTATTTTTCACTCCACTTTATGTGAATGTGTGCCTCTGAGAAGGTTCCTGTCCCCTGGGAATTGATGGAGTCCATCTGAAGGGGGTGATGGGTGGGCTACATGTAAATTATGGCTTCCCAGGGTGTTTCTCTGATATTGAATTTGAGGAGATTGATCTGGCTGAGGCTGGTAACTGTGCTCTTTCTGTGGGATTTGTACGATATTTGCATGGGAGGGAAGTGAATGCAAAGGCCTATTGCCCTCTGCACCTGGGAGCTGACCAGTCACCTGTTTTGGATTGTTTTCTAAATGCTGCTTTTTGAAAGTGGTCTGAGGAATAAATTATCTAAAAATTATTGGTGGAGTGTAGACACTGAATTCATTGACTTCTTCACATTTAGAATATGGAACACTCTTGTGAGACATAAAAGCAAGGTGAATAGACTTGAAGGTAAAGGTAGTGCTGTAAGGAAGAAGCCAGCTGGGCTGATCGGTGATGCAAATGGCCTTAGAGGCAGGACGAGGAAATATCGTAGACGTCTGTGTCTGTCCCACCCATGCTGCTGAGGTGGCCGAGATGTAAGAGACTTTGTGCCAGCCCAACCTGACGGAGGAATCAGAACTGAAGAGGAAATGTGAGAAATCAAGCCACGGCCAGGTTTCCCAGTAAGACACAAGGCGATAAAACCGCCCGTCTCTCTCATCTCAGTTTGTGTCACACTGATCTGAAGAAGAACATAACTGATCCAAAATTAGGGCAACATAAAAGGTTTCATTTTTATTTACAATGTGACAACGCACCATCCAACTCAACAAATGCTCATTGAGTTGCTTACTAGGTGCCTTGTTCCATTCTGAGGGCTTTCCCAGGCTTATCTGTTCTAATCCCCACAAGCCTGTGAGGTATTTCCTTAGGGTTCCCCAGGAATCACAGTGAGACGGAGCGGTGTGTGCAGGAAGCTTTGAGATCAACACCTCAGAAGGGGCAGGGGACACAGGTTTCAGGACTGGAGGGCAGAGGCAGAGGGAGGTGTAGCACTGCCATGTGGCTGAAGCAAAAGTCACTGCAGAGATCTGGGGGCTGGTAAGGCCCCTAGAGGTGTCCCATCTTGACACAAGGGGTCTAGGCTTTTACATCTCCTTATGCCCCTCAGTGGTCAGTGGATGTCAGATGCCCCCAGGAGGGGTGTAACCCTGGGGAAGGCCATCCGTCTCTGAGCAGCTGTGAGCTATTGGCCGTCAATACTCCTAGCAGCTAGGGACAGATTCTTTAGTGTTGAATGGGCTCTCTGGGAAGGCCACTAGACCATTTAATATAGGCATTATCCCCATCTTTACATGAGAAAACAGAGGCTCCAAGAGTGTGACAATTTGCCCAGAGTCACAGTCAGGTGAGGGCCAGGATGAACACTGTGCAGTCTGATACAGTGGTGGGAACCACCAGCGTGCCTCCTCAGACTTGCTGCAAACCAGATAAGTAAACTGGCAAATGAACAAGATAATTTCAAGAGAGGTAAGTGCTCTGAAGAAAAAAAAGGGGGAGTTAAGTATTGATGGGACTTCTGCTTGCTGGTACCATCAGGTACTATACCGCATGTGCGGCTAGCCATCCGGTTGTTTTTCCTGGGCACACAGCTGGGCGGCATTATCCAGTTTCTCATCTGGTGATGGGGGCCACATCCCAGCCAGGATAACAGAACCTCTGTACACCACGGTCCTTCCCAGTCCCGTGGTCTTCAGTGGCTGGAGTAGCCTTGGAAGCTGGTAATGAAGACAGTAGCTGACCTGGAGCCCCTCACTCTGGACTGTTCATTACATGAGAGAAAATAAAGTTATTCTTTTAAGGCCCAAAATTTTAGAGGGTGAGTATTTCTTATAGCAGCTTATTCTACTCTCATGAGCACAGTATAGATATTTATTTTAAATACTTCAATATAAACAATATAATGTATGGGTGGTTATTATTGGGGTAGTATAATGGTTAATTTTATGTGTCAAGCATTCTGGATGTTTCTGTAAAGGATTTTTTTTTGGAATGAAACTGACATTTAATTAGGTAGATTTTTAATAAAGTAGATTACCCTCCATGATGTGAGTGGACCTTATCTAATTAGTTGAAAGCCTTAACAGAACAGAGATTGACCTTTTCCAAGTGAGCAAGAATCCAGCCAGCAGTCTAGTCTGCCTTCCGGCTTCATCTGCAATATCTGCTTGTCTGGTTCCCCAGTAGACTGCCTTTGGACTTGAACTCTACCCTTCCCTGAGTCTCTAGCCGTTCCAACAGATTTTGGACTCCCCAAGCCTCCCCAATCATGTGAACCAATTCCTTAAAATAAATCTCTCTATATATACACATCCTGTTGGTTCTATTTGGACAACCTTGACCGATAAAAACAAATAGTTATTAGCATTTGAATCACTCAACTGAGGAATCCCTACTTTAGAGCTAGCTATATAGCATCTTCATATATTATCATTGAAATCTACTCCAAAAAGTTTGCTAATTAGCCAGAATGTCAGAATGAATACACACACACACACATACACACACACACACACACACTCTTCTCTCTCTACACACACACGCACGCACACGCACACACACGTGATGCTGGCTAAAAAACGATTGGACAGTTTCCATCACTCCTGCAGGAGTGAAAATAAGAACCTGTGAAGCCCAGTAGCTTTCTCTGGAGCTCTGTTGGGCAGGGCCATGTGTCCCACAGAAATCTCTACAGCCTGTTTCAACCAGGAGCCTAGCTGATTCTGCTGCTGGAGTTTTCTTCTGCCTGCCTGTGAGTTAGCCTCTTGGGCAAAGTGTTTGCTGGCGAGCCAGCGGACAGAGAAAGGGACTTCACTCCGCTTTCAGGGACAGGTTGTGAGATTATTTGTGTGTGTGTTTATTAGTGAGTATTACCCGGTGGCACAATTTGCTATAAGACTTGATTTCGTTCTGACTGACATGCACTTTCTCTGTCTCACCTTTAGTGTCCAAAGGCTGTCACTGTTTACCAAAATATTGACCGTTGTTGGGGTGACCAGTTTGACATTCAAATGAGTTCCCCAAGAAGGAAACAAGGCAATGCAAAGCAGAGTGAGCATGCCTGTGGGTGGTGGCTTCAGAGGAGGACCTGGGTTTGGATCCCAGATTGGTCACCAGGTAGTTGTGTCGCCTTGGTCCACACACTCTTCCTTTCCACAATTCCCTTTGTCAAGTATGTACTTGTCACTAGGGGCTGTTGGAAGACCATGTGAACTAATGCCTGTGACATGCATAGTACAGTGACTAAGTATTGGTAGGAAGTGCTAATAAATATCATTATTATCAATGAGTGGTGTGACAGAGTGGAGATTTTCAGATAAGATTCATGTTTTAAGCAATGTTGCAAAAAATAAACAGTTTTGATAGATATATTTCTTAATTGTCTTCTTAATAAAGAGAGTGACTATTGAGAGGACAATACTATCTTGTTGCTTAACAGTGAAGGCTCAAGCGTTTACTACCAAGGTGGGGGGAGGTAGCTGTAACCCAGTTCTCTATGACTACCCTTGGGCAACAGTTTCTGAGCTGATTCAGAGATATTACCATGAGCTCTGGGACCTGAGTGTTCTGTGTTCAGAAAAGTTTGGGAAATACTGGTATATTCGTCTGCTCGGGCAGCTATAAGAGAACAGCACAGACCGAGTCGTGTAAACAACAGAAGTTCATTTTCTCACTGTCCTGGAGGCTGGCAGCCCCAGATCAAAGAGCTGGCAGGGCGGTTCCTAGTGAGGTCTTGCTCCGCTTTGTAGATGTGCTTCTTGGTATCTCTTCTTCTCATAGGGCACCAGTCCTACTGGATTAGGGCCCCACCCTTGTGACCTCATTTCACCTTAATCACCTCCTTAAAGGTTCTGTCTCCAAATGTAGTCAAGCCGGGGCTGAGGGACACAATTTAGTCCATAAGAATCTAATATAAAAAAAAGTTAACTATGTTTCTTTGCTATAGGATTTTATTCTCTTGAAGAGATCCCCCAAGAGGACATATATTAATGTTTCCTCAAGGTATTTTTCTGTAATATTCTATTTTAATTTTTAAGAGATCACTTATTAAGAACTTGGGGAAAGCTACTCAAAGTCAACTATTATGTGAATCTTGTATGTGCATTGGTGTGTACTCAGAGAAAGACCAAGGCAGGTAGGGCTCTTGGTTTTTAAATGAAACACTCTAGTTTGTTTTCACCTTTTCTTACCGGTTTCGATGCTGATTTCTATAACCACCCTCGACCAGGCCAGAATGCTGGCCTCTCTCTTTGTGGCAGTGCGCTAGCGGTTCATGGTGCACCTTCTGTCGTGTCCGCTGCTGTGCTTGCTGCTCACGCTCAGACACCCTGTCACAGTTTCCCTGGAAGCTCTAAGTATTAATAAGTGGTGTGTCATTGTATTTAGGAAGCAGTTCTCTCTCTCCCTGAAAAAGATGGTAATACTAAAATATTGTGGTCTTGGATTGACATCACTGTGATGTGACACGCTCATTTGTATTCACGGACAGCTTCAAAGTAAGTACCCTGGTCTGCATGTTTTTCTAATTAAATGACTGGGGAAACCATTATCCCATCTGAACTTTCTATAATTGCGTATTTCTTCTTCTTTTTAATGTATAAATAAAGCCTTCAGGTTTTCATTTCCCTGTGACTTTTCTGCACTAATGAACACTCCCTTTTGTGATATTTTTAAATCAGTTCACTTAAAAGTTTATTACATTATTTTTCTAATGCACTGTTAGAAGGTAAATTGCTGTAATTCCCCATTAGTAAGGAATTATTATTACTAAATACTGTAATTCACTACTAGAAAATATTAAAGCATACCATTTTCTTCTCTGTGTTAAGCTCATTATTTAACAAATGTGAAGCTTCGTTATTATTTGGTGGTTGTTTGAGGAACAACATTCTTTCGAAGGCAGGATTGTGTCGTGGAAATGTGGCCTCCGGAGTTGTAGAAACCACTTATTAGCTGTTGGACCCTAGGGGGTCTCTTTTTTAAAATCTATAAAATAAGGCTGGTTTTTTGAGGTGGGAGAGGCCATTCATGTGATTACAAGGAAGATAAACCCATTCTAGGGAGCTGAAAATAGGGATGTTTTCTTTGAGCATGTAGTAGTATCAACTGACGATTAATTGACTGATTGATTGAACAAAAATTCTGAGGACCCAAACCTAAGCAGGCATTCACACACACAGCCACACACCCGTATCTTACTGTCCTCTGGTTCATTTAACCCTCCTTCATTTTGGGCTTTTAAATTGTTTCCCATCTTTGCAATTTTAAATAATGTTACAGTGAGCTTTTTTGTAGGTAAATCCTCCCAAATCTGTGGTTATTTCATTAGAGCAAATGATCAGAAGTAAAATTATGGCGTCAAAGTGTATATACTAAGTGCTTAAATATTTCATGCATATATTTCAAAGTTGCTTTTCTGAGAGATAATTTTCCTTCCTAACTAGGAATTTATGGGAGCAGCCATTTCTCCACACTCTTACTGGTACTTAATAGTAGTATCCCATTGCTATCTGAATTTGCCTACCTATGGTTATTACTAATTAATAAGGCTGAACATTTTCTAATTTATT
>VMDR010036893.1:0-10377 GCA_007922815.1 Macrotus californicus | reverse complement strand
TATTGACCATCTGAAATACGTGTAAATATCAACAGAGATGAACCAAAGAAGATGGAAAGGTAAGGTCAGTTGCAAGGATGTGGTGGGATGTGTTGCAATTTCTAACTTTAAAGCTATATATTTCATGTTGTTATTTGTGATCATAAGAAGAATTAAAATATTTCAAAGATATTTCTGATAAGCCAAACAAAAAAAAAGAGTCATAGTATGGCTGGAGCTAACACTGGCAAGAAGATGCGTGAAGAAAGGAACAGTAACAAAGAGAAGGTGTGGATTAGTTAGAAGCTTTCAGAAGTAGAGCAGGGCAAGGGACAGGAAGGGAGACGGCTCAGCAGCAATGACAGCCCAGGCCGGGTAGCTGAGAACCACAGTGATCCCAGCCGGCCAAACCGGTGATTTCCTCAAAGTCCGTGGTAGCCTGGAGAGCCCACTGTGAGAGCGAGTGCTGGGAACTGCAAAGAGGCAAATGATTCTGGATGGCATAGAGACGTCCACCGGTGGGGTCTAGGACTGAATGAGAATTAACTGCTTGTGTGTGGGTCTAGGAGAATTAGAAGGCGTATCTGCAAACCTGTTTAGTGTTTAAAAGGGGTTTTTTTGTATTTTAATTTTTGATTTCTTCTTATTTTTTAAAAAATCCTCACCTGAGGATATGCTTATTGATTTGAGAGAGAGAGAGAGAGAGAGAGAGAGAGGGAGAGAGAGAGAAATATCAGCAGAGAGAGACACGTTGATTGGTTGCCTCCTGTACGTGCCTGGACCGGGGATGGAACCTGCAACCTAGGTATGTACTCTGACTGGGGACTGAACCCACAACCTTTTGGTGTGTGGGATGAAGCTCCAACCAGCTGAACCACCCAGCCAGGGCTGTATTTTAATTTTTTGTCGATACATAACATACCTACAAAATGCCTCCTTCTTGCCCTGGCTGGTGTGGCTCAGTTGGTTGGGCATTGTCCTGCAAACCGAAAAGTTGTGGGTTCAGTTCCCCTTCAGGAACCATGCCTGGGTTGTGGGTTCGGTCCCCAGTCAGGGTGTGTATAAGAGACAACCAATCGATGTTTCTCCCCCTCTCTTTCTCTCTCCCTTCCCCTCTCTCTAAAACAGGGGTGTCCAACATTTCTGTGTCTCTGGGCCACATTAGAAGAAGAGTTGTCTTGGGCCACACATTAAATACATTGAGACACGTAATCACAAAAAAATCTCATAACGTTTTAAGTAAATTTATGATTTTGTGTTGGGTCACAGTCACAGCCATCCTGGGCCTCATGCAGCCCATGGGCCACAGGTTGGACACCCCGCAAATCAATAAAAGAAAAAATATTTTTAAATGCATCATTCTCCTTTATCTACGTGCTCTTCTTTCTACCTTTGGTATTTGTTCTTTTAAAATCTGAGACCAATATACAACTATTCAGAGTAATTACAATTTTATAAAATAAAAACAGTTATATTTATAAATGTATAGAAGGAAATGCATCATAATATAAACAATGACTATCTCTGTACAGTAAAGTAGTAGATGCTTTATATTTCTTTTTCCCTAAATTTTCTTTAGTAAACATGTTTTACTTTTTATAGAGAAAAAATGTTTGGAATTCTGGTTTTCACTTTTGATTAGAAATGTGAAATCTGAAGGCACCTACAGGGTCCAGCACAAATAACAGCCCTTTTTTATTACAAAATCATAAGCATGTAACTCTGTAACATAACAATATCACACTCAAGCACACCATATGACATTTTCAGTGAAATGTTCAAATTAAAACTACAAATTATTACATCCATATTAGCCTACCAACCACATTCAAGCAGGCCTTACCTTCTGCTGGATCCTGTACATTCTCATTACCAAATTTTCACATTTTTCCATGTTTGCTTCATCCATTTTTAAGTTACAGCTTGGTAACATTCCATCCTAATTTGGTTTTCCTATCTAAAAACAATAAGTTTTTTTTATATAACTGCAATAACATTAGTGATAAATTTAACGATAATTCCCTGATATCATTTTGTACCCGGTTCAAACTCAAACTTTGCTAAATCACCCCAAAATATCTCTTAGAGCTGGTTTGTTCAAACTAGGGTTTAATCAAAAACCAGTCATTGCATCTGATGATATGTGAGGTTCTTTTTAAGAAAATTAAATTAATTGGAACTTTATCAGCAATGCACACATTTCATGAAGAAGGTGTCATTGAAACTGGTTTTCAAGGATATGTCAGAACTGACATGGGTAGAGAAGTGAGGAGGTCACTTCAGGAGCAGAGATCAAAGTGAGATCAAAGAGAGACAGAAAGGTAGCAGATGTGTTTGGAGAGGGGTACTTAGCCCAGCTATTTGGATCAAAAGAAAGGAAATAATGGGGAATAAAATAAGCAAAATCAATTGGAGACAGACCGTGGAGGACCTTGCTGTTGTTTCCAGTGCACTCTGTGGAGCACGTGAGAACTTAAGTGTGGCGCAGATGTGAGTAACCTATTAGTCCATAACGACTGCAGGACAGTGGCTGTGATTTATACACCTTTGTATCCCTGGCACCTAGCAGAATGTACCTTACGGGATGCTCAGAGTGTATTCATTGTTGGAAACAGTGCTATCGAAGGGTTTTTAGTTGGACACTAACAGGCCATAAATCTCTTTGGGGAAGATTTAGAAGATTGGTTGGTAATGTCAGTGAGTAGGAAAAAAATTTAGAGAGGAGACCTAGATGGGTGGGTTGGAGCAATTGAGGAAGGCTTTGTAGAGGAGGTGGGGCGTGGCTAAAGTAGATGGCCAAACAACAGGTGCAAAGATGAGGAGTCGGGAATGAGCCGAAGGTAGCCTAATGACAAAGAGGGACATGTGTTTTGGGGAGCTTTGAGAAGTGGGACTCCAAAAGAAAAGGTCAGAAATGGTTTAGGGAGTCCAGTATTGGTCAAGGAACTCTGTTATTACTCAACAAATGACCTCTGCTCATCCTTGAATTCAACATCGAGGGTTTTAAAAATTGTATCTACCTATGTTCTTCCACATAAGAAGAACTTTTAGTACAATAAGAAAGACAAATTGGATAAGATTATCCAGAGCCCAAAAAGAATTAATAACTCAAGAAAGGAATATTAAATCAGAATTATATTGGACTGTGTTCATTTCAAATTTGTTAGACAATTTAAATATGATACTGAGTACAACTGCACATATGAAATGGGAATATGATTGGCAATTTTAGCAAATTCAGTTAAAATAAACTTAATAAAGCAGAAGATTTGCTGAAAGTCCCATAAGAAATTGTGTGTTCTTACTGAAGCTTGACAGGATATCCCCTTCCAGAAGGAGGTCGGCTCTTCCCTAGTTATATTCAAGTTAAGGTTGGCAGGTGTGGAGGTCGGTACGGAGCTGAAAAACGAAACCAACCCAAAAACTAGCTGCATTTACCTTGCTTCCCAGCAAATGACTCAAGCTTGTGTGGATTATTTGCGGTGGTTCCCAGATTTCCTGAGCACAGGGATCCTGTATAATTCTGATGCAGATTATCTATGGACCACACTTTCAGAAAATTTTCTAAAGGACCTAATTAATATCTTTCCTTGGGTAAAAATATAACTGGTACAATTACAAAAGGAGTTATAGTTTAAAATAGTTTTTCTTTTTCAATTTGCTAGGACTCTCTTCAGCTGGAAGTAACATAAAACACAACAAACAGTCTTAAACAAGTTAAGTTTGTTCTTTTTTTAATCTCAGGCAACGAGAAGTCTGGGTGGGGGGCAGTGAACTGTCCAGGGCTGGGGGGAGACTGTCTAACGGTACATCCTTAATTTGCATGGTCACAAGATGGCGAGTGCCCACCAATGTATCACGTCCGCACTCCAGGTAGGGAAAGAGGGAAGCAAAAGGTACAGGCCAGATACACTTGTTACTTTTACAAAGTGTTCACAGAGGCTTTATCAGCAACTTCTAGTGTCTATTGGCCAGAACTTGGTCACATTGCTCCCTTAGCTACAAAGGGTCTGGGGAAGTGGTATGAGGGGGATAGAACAACCTCTATTATTGAAAAAGAAGGGGAGGGTGGATATGGGTAGAGAACTCGGACAATGTCTGTCACAAAGTATTTATCATGTGTCCGAGTGTCCATCAGAATATGTCTGTATGTAGTTTTTAAAAGATTTTATTTATTCATTTTTACAGAGAGGGGAAGGGAGGGAGAAAGAGAGGGAGAGAAACATCAATGTGTGGTTGCCTCTCATGTGGCCCCCACTGGGGGCCTGCAACCCAGGCATGTGCCCTGACTGGGAACTGAACCAGCTACCATTTGGTTCGCAGCCCGTGCTCAATCCACTGAGCTACAACAGCCAGGCGGTATTTATTAACTCAGAGAGTTTTGTGTGAACCTCACAGGTGAGTTAAAGTCAATGAACTGGTTGCAAATTCATTCAATATTTGTTTCCCGACAAAAGCATGTGAAGATAAATGAGCTGCTATTACTGCCCGTGAGGAGCTCGCATTTTAGCTGGGGAATCAGACACGTAGGTAACTCTAGTGGAACCTCTGGACCATCTGCTCTGTCCTCAGTTACCCTTAAATGCTGGGTGTCATCTACAGTGGCGGTGGCCATTTTGTACGACGTGATCCTGCCCACCTACCTATCACCCCACCCAGGTACATCCTGGCCTTTAACCTGGGTCAATCAATTCCTTCCCTATCAAAACACAGAGATAGTCACTGGCTCTTTGGGTGGATAAACCTTTAACAGATAAACCTGGCAGCAAAGGGACAGCTGCTTTTTGCCATGGGGACCAGAGAGCAAAAAGAATAGATAGTTCATTGAGTGAACTAGTCATTAAGACAAGGGTAGGAAAGAGAGATGGCTGGAGAGAGGAGTCTCTCCACTTCTAGTCCCTTCCTCAGGCTTACTTGCTTTCTTGCCCTATGGTCCTAGGAGTTATTTTGTCATTCTTTTGATAGATTCCTATTAAGCTAGTTGAAGTTAGTTTCTCTTTCTTTCAACCAAATACTTCTTATGAATGCAATAGCAAACTATAGGATGCAACAAATGCTATCATGGACATCTGAGCAAAGTTCTATTGGAAAAGGAGGAAAAGAGAACTCAATGATGCCAGAAGGGAAGTGGGTTGGAAAGAAAGGGAGAGGGGTGGTTGGAGGAAAGAAGGAGAAGTAGCACTTGATCTGGGTCTAGAGGGATGAGGGGATGAGGAGGGTTTTGCCAAACAGAGAAGAGGATCAGGCGTGATAGGCTAGAGGTAGGCAAGTGCACAGCCAATGGGAAGCAGCGTATAGTGTGCAGGGCGTGTGAAAGGAGTGACAGGGGAGGCTGACGAGGCGGACTGGCATCAGAACAGTCCTAGGGTAGGAAGATAAGTGTGTCTGTCCTGTCATCGTGGTTCTACCTGTGAGAGTACAATGAACCCAGCACCCAGTTACAATGATCGTCAGCTTGTGGCTTTTCTCATTTCATCACCATTCCCACTTGCTCCGCCCGACCACATAGTTTGTTTATTTATTTTTAAATTTAATCTTTACTGTATTTTTCCATTACCATTTAGTCCCCTTATACCCCCTCCCCCCTCAATCACCACACTGTTGTCCATGTCCATGAGTCCTTTTTCCTTTTTGCTCTGTCCCTGCACCCCTAACCTCCCCTGCCCCTCAGCTGCCATCATAATCTCCATCTACGAGTCTGTCCCCATTTTCCTCGTTAGTTCAGTTTGTTCGTTAGATTCCACATATGAGTGAAATCATGTGGTATTTGTCTTTCTCTGACTGGCTTATTTCACTTAACATACGCTCTCCAAGTCCATCCATACTGTTGCAAAGGGTAAGATTTTCTTCTTTTTTATGGCTGAGCCACTGGTTTCTTTTTGAATAAATCTAAAACATCACATCATTTCAAAGATGAGGATATTTTTTAATTATATATTTACTAGCCATTATTACATCTTTATATCAGGCATTTTTCTCACACTGTAAATTTTCATTACATATAATAGAACCAATTAATTAGTACAACTATTTTCACTATGAACGGCTATCAGTTATTACCTGATCTCTTTCTGGAACTCACTCTGTGGGTTAAAAAAAGAAAAACTTTGCTTTCAACACAGGGCTGCTTTGTTATAATAGCTCTGGTCTCGTTTAATCGTAATGATGGGTGCAGAGGTGATGGGACTATGTGTGAAGCCCGTGCTAGTGCTCATGCCGATGACGGCAGGAACAGAAGGGCAACCGCACATGTGATCAACCATGGACCTCCCCAGTGCCTGTGTGCTTTATAGCTACACACTTAGAGCTGTAAAAACATTTATTATTGAAATTTCTGCAGGAAAACTGTCATTAAGAATCTGAATTTTCCAACTCCCAATTCCTTTTCTTTTCTCACTGAAACGTTATTCTTGCAGAGGTAATTTCATAGCTTTTCTCAAGCAGTTGAGAAGAGAGGAAGCTGTGTGTTTTGTAAGCGCGAGGGCTGTGTCTTGCTCATTCCTGTACCTGTGCTTTGCTGACACATATTAGGGATTCCAGAAATGCTGGCGAATGAATGAGAAGGTGAGCTGCTCGGTGATAGCAGAACAGATTGAATTGTGATAACATTGGCCTCTGACTGTTAATCACAATAAGAAGATGTATAAATCCATGCATTTTTGTTAGGTTATTTGGGTAAAGAAATATTTTTGCAGAAAATAGAGCGATGTGACAAAAGGACATCTGTAATAAATATTTAAATGAGAGGTTGGCAAGCGCTACTCATTACCAAAGTCCACCCCTTGTGTACGTGGCATCTGTATGCACTTTTTTGGTTGACCAGATGGCATGTGTGATAAACATCCAAAAGAAAGGTTGGCAAGTGCTACTCCTCACCACACTCCACTCCTTTTGTACTTGGCATTCATGTCCACTTTTTTTGGTTCTCTAACTTCCAGATAATAACAAAAGCAAAATCGTTCTTCCACCTAACAAAATACAACTATTCCTTGTACAACAGAAAACGTATTAACCCTGTCCTCCAAAGGGATACAAAGTCTATCCATCTTTGGGTATTATTTGTCTCTTTTCTACCTGATTCACATACTCCCCTTTCATATTCTGTACCTTAAATACTCAGCTATAAGGCTAAATACTGTTAACACATTGTATGTTAGGGAGTAGGAGAATGGGAGAGGGAAAGAGAAAATAAATGGGTTAATTATATATACAAATGCATTCATCTCAAAATAAGAAAAAATAGTCATAACCATTGCACTTAGTTTCTGCACCTGGTCACATGGTTGCAATCGTTTTTATAGCTTCCGCTTTCCACTGCAGCATCCCTTTGCTCTCAGTAAGTACCTCAGCGAGTTGTGATCTGGGGAGAGCCAGACCTTTGTTCCTGAAGTGTCTGGCCCTTTAATAGTGCTGCCTGCATGGGTTATGGTAGTTTTTCACTGACTCGAATCACATAGTAATGTATAGTTCTGTGTGTCTAAGAGATAGCCCCAGAAGACCACCTGCGTTTCAGATATCCTTTTCCTCACCTCCATTGTAGAGTAGTGTCTCAATTTCTCCTTATTAGTCCGGATCAATCACCGCAGCTGGTACAGCAATCCCTTTCTTTGCCTACTGATTCCCTGGCCATGGCCACTTTGTTCATGAGCTCACTGGGGAAGAGCAGGGATGGCTGGAGAAAGAAGCTGACTAACTGCTGTAGGATAGACCTTCTCGTTCACTTGATCATTAACATTTGCTTCTACTGAGGTTGCTTTTCATAAGCATTCACATTGAACACAGGTATCGTTTCCTCTGTGACCACTCATATGCCTCTAACCACATAACATTTTCCCTGATCCTCTTTGTACCAGTTTTCCAATCAGATTGCCTTCATGTCCCTGACCATCCAATCAAATCATTAGCCTCTATCCAAGAGTTAGGCTGTGTATGTACCTCTGATCATCTCTCTCTTCAGGCACAATGAGCAACCAGGTACACTGCTTGAAGTTCTGTTCACTGGGAGGAAGTTCCTTCACACTATCCCGAGGCCACCCTGGAATGGGCTATAGTGCTACAGCCATCCACTTTTGAGTGGAGCTAGCCTATCATACAGGACCATTTTTAAACTAACCCTACATTTTTTTATTCTTCAGTCAACTGGTCGTAGAGAACTTCTCATGAAGCCATAGAGGCAGGTGGAGGCAGAGGCAATGTGGTAAGAGTATGGGTGTAGGCATCTGTGCTACCTGCTCATTTAGATTACTTGTATCTTCAGGACGTGCTTGAGCTCAGCCTCCCAGTCTTGTGTACGCCCCTTCCAATTGCTGGCAGACTACTGCTCTGCATGCCTAACCTAACGGTTTGGTGGATGGACCGCTCAGGACAGATCAGGTGGTTCATGATCAAACACTCAATCTTCACTGTGGTCCAGCAGCAAGTCAGAGCTAGTTTTCCAAAGGAGAGTGGTTATCTGCAGGCTACACAGCTTTGCTCCAAAATCCTTAGGCTCTACGCTGTGATCCGCCTGTACGGGTCTGCCAAAGGCTTCACACAATGTTTTCATCTTCCACAGACCCTTCGAACACCATCGTATTTGCTTGGTCTTACGACAAGTAGCAGAGTAGCTTGCATGGTGGCCTGGACCTATTGCAGATCCTTCTCTGGTCCTGAGCCCCACACAAAACTGGTAGCATGTCATGTCACTCAATGTATGGGTCAGAGTGGCCCTCTCAAATGAGGTATGTGTTGCCGCCACAATCTGAAGAGGTTCACTAGGCATTGTGCCCCTTTCTAGAGATAGGAGGGACCAGAGAGAACAACCTGCTCATTACCCTGAAAGGGCTATCTCAAATGCTCTAGACCACTGGAGCCCTAGGAATTTTACTGAGGTGGAAGCCTTCTGCAACTTTGTGGGATTTATTTCCAACCCTCTGGTATATGTGAATGGTACCAACGTGTCTATTTATTTTCTACCTCCTGCTCATTGGGTCCAGTTGACACGATATCATCAATGTAATGGGCCAGCATGATGTTTTGTGGAATGAACAGGCGCCCAAGGTCCCTGCAGGCTGAATCATGACAGAGAGCTGGAGACCTGACATAGCCCTCAGGTAGAACAGTGAAGGTTTTTACTGGGCTGACAGTGCGCGGCTCCTTGTGCCCTTTACTAACGGGTATGGAGGAAGAGCACTCACCAGGTCAAAAGCTGGCTAGCAGGTGCCAGGGAAGGGAGTGATTTGCTTAAGCAAAGAAACCACAGCTGGAAGAGCAGCTATAGTGAAAGTCCCCCATATGATTAAGTTTAACTTAAACCACTTTCGTTTTCCAAGATTCACTTCTCTTCATAGGCCAAATAAGTTGAATGGGGATGTATTAGGAATCATCCCCGCTGCATTACTCAAGTCTTTGTTAGTGACACTAATCTCAGGAATGTGGTATTACTTTCAGTTTGCTGTATTGGCAGTTAGATACAGTTCTAAGGCTTCCGTGTGGCTTTCCTACCATAATAGCTCCCACTCCATGAATGAAGAAACCACTGCAGGGATCCTGCCAGCGGCTGAGTGTCCCTGTGCCAACAATGCAGGACAGAACCGGGACAATAACCAGGGGTGCTTGTGGAAACGCACTGGCCCGCTGTGAGGTAAACCTGAGGCGGAACCCCAACGGTCACCTGACGAACATGAGCCCTGACCTGGTGAGAGGGCCACAGTGGCATTCTGGGTGTCCAGTTAGTGTCAGTTCAGAGCTGGTGTCCAGTTTTACCCGAAATGTGTGTTTCTCCTTTCTCAAGGCTCCATCATCCAGGAAAATGGCTGCAGTTCCTATTAGAGAAGGTTTAATTAATTAATTAGAAGAGGAGTTACAGGCTAAAATTTTAACTGTGTAACAGGTTCCTTCTTCAAGGGGACTTGGGTTCCCCTTCATGCAGGGGGCTCTGGATTTGTGAAGCTGTTCCAGGCTGGGGATTGGTTGGTTGATATAAATTAGTAAAGTAGTGCAATTCTTCAGTATGTGACTCACCTTTTTACAGGCTATCCTTAGCGCTTCTTCCTGTGGGGCATGCTGTAACCTAAATCCTCCAGGTCTGGGAGCAATGAGAAGCAGTCCGGACGGGTCCTTAGGAGGTCCTGTGGTCTCTCGCAAAGGGAAGGCCATTATGAGTTCTTTAGGCAGGGAAAGCCTGTTGCAAATTCTTATTGGAATGACATAAAAAAACAAGTAAAGATATTGAGGTATAATTAAATTTTGCCTTTCACATATGATCAGTTCTTTAAAGATGGTTTCATTATATAAAAACGGATGGAATTTGTCTCTTTTTGAAAAAGAGGCTGGATGTATGTTGGGTTTCATAGACTGCATCCATTCTATTATGAAATACATATGTTTGGGGTTTTTGGAGTGGTGGTGGTGGTGGTG
>VMDR010036892.1:0-10381 GCA_007922815.1 Macrotus californicus | reverse complement strand
TGCTCCTGCGGCACAGACCAGAGCGAGAACACGCACTTCTGCATCGATTTGGAATCTCGTCACGGGAGCTTCACCTTCATGAGACAACTCCCTCAAAAGCCACCATCACCCTTCACGCAGAGCATTTTAACACAGGCATTTGTGAGAGATAAATATTCAGTGCATAACACCATCGGCCCATGTCATATTTACTTAAAATCCAAACAAGACTCATTTGGTGATATCCTATGTGTCAGCCTATGGGGCCTCTCCTGATACCTGACAAGTGGATCTGCAAAACTGGTCTTTCTTGACGTCAAAGAAAGTAACCGTGAACTGTGTACGGGGCTCTCTCTCTGGGGATAAGGGGTTGTTTGCTCAGAGGACTCTGGTTCAGAGGGTCTCGAGGGGCTTGGGATTGTACATGGAACATTCCCTGGCTACTAAGGTTAGAGAACCTCAATTTGAGCCCACATTTCCACCCCCAGTACTGGCAGAAGGGCCACAGATTCGGGTGCAGCCTGCTCGGTAGATACCCTGACACCGGAGTGTAGAGTGGGCGACACGCACAGGTAACAGAACTCCAGGAGGGGTGTGTGTGTGTGCGTGCACGTGTGTGACACGACTGTTAGCCTCGGGAGGGGCCGCTATTTTCTACAAGTCGCTAAGTGGGTTGTAGGTGTAAAGAGCACTGGTGAAAGGTAACTACACAGTAAGCAAGAAAGATAGCACAGATGGGAGCTTCTTGTGGCTGTTTATTTATTATCTGGTTTTTATTGAGGTGTAATCGACGTATGCTATTAATTTCAGGTGTACAGCATAATGATTTGATATTTGTATATTCCCTATATGATTGAAAAGAAAACTGCGTTACTGAAATTATAAACCTGTTTTACAGGCTTACCACGTATAAAAACAGTAAGTACCAAGGGCCCTGGCTGGTGTGGCTCAGTGGATGGAGTGCTGGCCTGACAACCAGGGGTCTCTGGTTGATTCCCAGTCAGGGCACAAGCCTGGGCTGTGGGCCAGGTCCCCCGGGGGGAGCGTGAGAGGGGCAACCACACACTAATGTTTCTCTCCCTCTTTCTCCTTCCCTTCCCCTCTCTCTAAAAATAAATAAATAAAATCTTTAAAAAATAAATCAAAATAGCACAAAGGGTGAGGGAGTAGAGTTATAATAGAGCAATGTTGCTATTAATCTCAACTATTGTTTGAGGTTAAGGCTAGTTATAATCTCCAGGGCAGGCAGTTAAGAAAAGGTTTCGAACGAATACAGAAAAAGAAGCACCAGGGCAATGAAAATAGAGCGAATGGTTTCACGAGTGGAAGGTCTGTGGGGCACAGAAGACGAGGGAAGCAGAACAGGCCACGGAGAAACTTTAGAGCACTACGCAGATCTGCATGCAAAGTTCTAGAGAAACTGCTAAACAGAAATAAACAAAGGTTTAATGAATTATCTACAAAATGTTGCCCTGGGAGTTGTGACTCAGTGCATTGAGTGCTGATCTGCGAACCAAAAGTTCCCGGATTTCATTGCCACCTGGTCAGGGCACAGGCCTGTGTTGTAGGCCAGGTCCCCAGTTGGGGGCCATGAGATGTTCCTCACAACCGTGTTCCTCTCCCTCTCTTTCTCTCTCCTTTCCCCTCTCTCTGAAAATAAAAGCTCTAAAAAAAATGTAATTCCTGTAATCCTTTAAGTGCTGCTGTTAGTAGTTGTAAAAGGGCATTCCATTTGACAGTAATGCGTAGGCTAGATTTTCTCACTTTGCAATAATCCCAAACTTACAGAATGGTTGCCCAAGTGGTTTACATGTAACCAAATAATTTTTGCTTTTGTTTTACTTTTTCATTAAAGTAAAATACCCACAGAGTGAAATGTGTAAAGAACAATAATCTTAAGTCTCTGGCTTGATGAATCTTTCCATGTCTTAGTCAAATAATTTCAAAATTTAAAATTTTAATATTCTTGCAATATTTTCTCTGCAATAATTGAATTATCTGTGCTTTTAAAAACGCGATACTGTAACACAGCAGGGTGGCCCGTCCACCAGTCACCTTGGTGAATGACAACCATTAATGCCAGAAGGAGCAGGTCTTTATTCACAACATTCCGGCCTGGGTGGGGGTGGGGGTGGGGAGGGGAGCTTAGAGCCACACGCTCTGAGCCCAGTTTTCCCGGGAGACCCAGCACTTCCCAGGCTCCCGACCAGGCTACTAGCCCAAAACCCCAAAAGTAGAAGCCCCCATGTCCTTATCTTAAGCCGACTGCGCAAACAGCTCTCCAGTCCCTCTGAAACGCAGCAAAGTCGCCATCCGCACGCAGCAGCTCTCCCCTTTCGGGATCTGGGGTCCGCGTTCGTCAGTCCCCGTTTTAATAGCACAGAAAAGCACGTTCCGTGTTCCTCTGGACCATGGCGAACTCAGGAAAGGCACACGTCTTAAAGTCCGGGTAAATCCCGGTGCAACAACAGATCAGGACCTTGCAAGGAAGTCCCTCTTCCTTCCTACAGGCAGGCCACCTGGCTTAACCCTTACTGCAGCCTACAGGGCGCAGACGCTCCTCCTCCTTTCCAGACCCAACGGCCAAGACCCACAACGGCTCCCGCGCTTGACTTTAAATTCTCGCGCCTTTCCCGTCGTCACCCCATTTCCGACTCCTCTCACACTGGGTGACGCCTGCCTGTTCCCTGCAGCTTCTGGCTTTCTCTGCTGCGATCCAAGAAAGTCCAGGCAGGTCTCCCAGCGACGTGGAGCAAACCATTCCCACCCTCCCTGCAGGCACTGTAACCGGGGACCGCCCCCCAGCCCCTCTCCGGGTCAAAATCACGCCCAACTCCGCGGCTAGCCAGGGGGGCGGGCATACTATTCGGCATCACTTCCGCTTCTCCTTCCCCCAAACCAGGTTTATGGGAATATCTGCTGCATCCCTGCTACAATCTGATGTATGTATGGGGTGTCCAAAGGAGTAGGACACCCTATGCACGCTAAAGGACCTAAAAACAGCCCTGCGCTTTAAGGTGTTTAGATGGCTATGACCTCTGACTACTATTTCAACCACATATCAATACTATGTTTTTAAAAACATCTTAGAGCCCGTATCCCGCCAAGGCAACCTGTCTCCTGAAATACTGCCCCACCTGGCATTTCTCGGCGTGCGTTTCATAGACTCCCTGCATCAGAATCTCCCCGGAAAATGTCAAACGTGTCGGCTTTTCCACCCCCAGGATCTCTTTACTTGGTTTGCAGCTGGACTCAGAACTGAGCCCTGGGGAGAGGCTCCTGGGAGAGGCTGCAGGAGATGCTTCCAGAAACACCCCGCCCCGCTCCCAGGCTGCGTGGGGAGGTGAGGAGCCGAAATGGGGACTGAACCGGCCCAGGCCTGGTCGTTGGGTGGAGGGGAACGAACCGCTGAGTCTCTGGGAAAAGCCCTGAGGAGCAAAACCGACCTCTGAGGCTCTGGAGGGGCCCACCAAGTGCCCCCACCCCAGTGGCACCAGCACACAGCTCCCGCACACAGAGCGCTCACCCCCACGCCCGCCCAGCAGCATTCCCTGCCTGCACCCCCACCCCACACACTGTCCTCACTTTCCCTCTGGAACCTCCAGAGCCACAGACACACGGGTCTTCCCCCAGCACTTGTGTGCCCCTCACGTCACACTGTCACCCACACTCCCTGTCTCCATGCCCTCTCCCCAGCCATCCAGGGTGGTTCCCGTGTCCCATTGCCCTCCCTAACACCGTCCCCTCGTGTCGTTCCCACGGTCGCGCCATCTAGTGGGGTCGCGCCATCTACTGGGTGGCTCTGACTTCCATCTCCCCGAGAGCGCGCACGGCAGGAGCGCCTTTCCCTCTCCCCCTGGCCCCCTTGCACCCTGCTTCGGAGCAGTGTCTGTTTTTACTTGGCTTGTTTCTCGGTACATGATTCAGTATAAAAGTTCTTTATATATTCTCAACACCCATCCCTTACCAGAGATATGAGTGGAAAGTATTTTCTTTCTGGAAGTTGTCTTTTCACTTTCTTGGAAACACAAACATTTTAAAGTTCGAAGAAGTCAAATTAACCTACTGTTTAGGAATTGAGTTCTCTGAGGGCCGTAGCCTCTGGCGCCCGGGGGCAGTTCGAATTGAGGCAGCCTGCGACCCCCTCCCCGGCCCCACACACACGCGGAACACAGTTGCCGAGAGCGACCAGGCCGCAGGGCTGCAGCTCGGGCAGGAAAGCTCTGCTCCGAGAGCGTTAACTGGGAAGAGGCCGGACCTCCCGGGGCGAGTCGCCTGCGCCGCTGTGTCCCCGTCCCCCTCCCCCACTCCCACCCCCAGCCAAGGTCGTGTGCTCGGGGCTGAGCTTTGCGGCAGCGTTCTAGAAGGTGGGGCCACCGCGGGAGCTGCTAACCCGGGAGGCTTCGAGAAAGCTGGCTGGATGGAGCTGGCACGAAACGGGGAAGAAGACGGCAGCGAGGGCGGCCACAGCGGGACGAAGGGCCCCAGCAAAGGCACCGCCAAGGCTAAGTGCCTCTGTTTCGCAGGTAAAGAGCGACCCGTGTGGCGGAGAGCTGAACTACGTTTCCTGCAGCCCCAGAAAAAGACCTTGAGGAAAAAGCCCCGGGGCTGTGTCCTGAGAGGCCAGTCCTGTGCGTCTGGACGACTATCTGGCTGTGCCAATCTCCCAAGAAGAGAGAGGGAGTATCTTTTGGACACATTAAATAGGGGGAAGCGCTTCCCTGGCTGGTGTGGCTCAGTGGAATGAGTGCGGGCCTGTGAACCAAAGGGTGGCTGGTTCAATTCCCACTCAGGGCACATGCCTGGGTTTCAGGCCAGGTCCCCATCTGGGTGTGCGAGAGGCAACCGCACATTGATGTCTCTCTCCTCTTCCTCTCCCTCCCTTCCCCTCTCTCTAAAAATAAACAAACAAACAAATAAATGGGGGGAAGGGCGGGGTCCAGGAAAGGCAAAGGCCATGTGGTTTTCCCTGAATATTGGGCAATTGTGTCCCCCGTGAGTACACTGTTCAGGTGTTCCCCCATTCCTGAGTATATCCTAGGTATTGGTGTGCTCCAGATCTGTGGCTGCACACGAGCGCAGGGGAGTTTCCCCTGTGGGTGCGAGTGGTAAAAGCCATTCTGTGGGGACATGCTGACCATCCCCCTCTGCAGTTGCCATCCCCGTGATGGGTAATGGTGGTGAAACAATGCCAGTTGCCCAGAGGACATGAGGAAATGACAGAAAGTGTAGGAGAGTTGGAGAAGTCGGGAGCAATTCGGGCCGCCCACAGTCTTTTTAACTCTCCCGTGTGGCCAGTGAAAGAGCCAGATGGCACATGGAGAATGACAGTTGATTAGAGAGAACTCAACAGAGTCATCCCTCCACTGCATGCAGCGGTCCCTTCTGTGGTGGACTTAGTGGATCAGTTAACAAGCTGGGAACTTACCACTTTGTAGCTGACCTAGCAAATGCCTTTTTCTCCATTGATATTGCTCCGGAGAGGCAAGATCAGTTTGCCTTCACGGAGGAAGGCTGGCAGTGGACCTTCACCATGCTCCCTTCAAGGGTACTTGCACAGCCCCACTCTCTGCCACGGGCTTGTGGCAGAGGACCTGGCTAAGTGACCACAGCCTCCAGAGGTGCTCCTGTTCCATTACACTGATGGCATCTTGTTAACCAGGGATTCTCTTGCAGAGTTGGACAAGGCAGTGACACAAGCGCTGTCCCACCTGACGTTCTATGGCTGGGCAGTCAACCAAACCAAGCTGCAGGGGCCTGGACTGTCTATCAAATTCTTGGGGGTTGTCTGGCTGGGTAAAACAAAAGTCATCCCTGACTCGGTGATGGATAAAATTCAGGTGTGTCCGACCCCTGCCACTGTGACACAGCTCCAGACGTTTTTGGGCCTGCTGGGGTACTGGAGAGCATCTGTGCCCCACCCAGCCCAAGTCGTTCGTCCCGTGTATTTGGTCAAAAGGGGAGTGAACTGGGACTGGACCCCGACCTCGGAACAAGCGTTCTAAGGAGGGAAGTGCACTGTTAAGCACGCCCAGGCCTCGCATGATCTGGACCCTGCTAGACTGTGAGCTAGACGTGCATGTGACACAGGAAGGCTCTGGAAGGGGTTTGTGACAGTGATCGGAATGGCTCCATCAACCCTTGGGTTTCTGGTCCCAAGCATGGAAGGGAGCAGAGGCATGGTAGTCCTTGGCTGAAAAGCAATTGGCTGCAGTATATGCTACTCTGTCGGCCACGGAGGCTGTGACAGGAACTGCCCCCATGACAGTTAGGACCACATATCCCATTGCAGGGTGGGTCCAGTGGGCCAAGCCTTGTAGTGAGTGAGACAGCTCAGATGCCCACATTTGCTAAGTGGGGGGCTTATCTGCAACAAAGGAGTACTCTGTCCATTAGCCCCTTTCAGGATGAGCTACAGGAAGTGCTAGGTCCTGTTACTTATGTAGATGAGAAATCTACTGCTCCTGCCCCTATAGACAAAATGGAAGCCAGCCCCTTCCAGGAAGGGCAGGCACCTGTTTCCTCAGAAGCATGGTACACTGATGGGTCCAGTGAGGTCAGCCCGTCATGTGGACTGTGGTGGTAATCCAACCACAGACAGACATAATCTGGTTTGACACTGGTGTGGGTCAGAGTAGCCAGTGAACAGAAGTGCATGCCATTGTGGCTCCTGGCTGCTAATAAAGCAGTACCCCTGACTATTTGCACAGATAGTTGGGCGGTGTACTGGGGGCTAACATGGTAGATCTCTACATGACATGCAAATAAATGGATGGTTATGCATAGGCCATTGTGGGGACAGGTCTTGTGGCAAGGCCTCTGGGAGTTAGGCCACCAGAATCAAATCACTGTCCATCATGTGACTGGGCATGAACCCCTAGCCTCCCCTGAGAATGAGCCAAGGTGTGGTGGCTAGAAACGGGACCTACCAGTCCCTTAGGGAGAGAAGTAGTTCAGTGGCTACACTGTCTCCTCTTACATGCTGGACAAGAGACCATGTGGTCCACTATCAAAATTTGGGGGTTACTGGTCACCTTGGCAGAGGTACAAGAAGCTTGGGAGACCCTTGTTGTCTGCTCACAAGAGCATTCCCGAAGGCCTGTGGGAGCTACTAGACAGGTGGTGTGGGGACGGGTACTGCTGACCTGGTGGCAAGTGGATGTAATCCAGCCCTGTCTAGTTCAAAGGGATATGAACATGTAGGGTTAAAGGGTGATGGTCACTGTGTGCTGCCTATGGGTGACCCTTAATCACTGAAAGTGGTCAAGAGACACACTTTGCTGAAACCAAACATGGGAGAACAGGGAAAGATTCTCTTGCGTGCTCCTGAGGGCCTGAAGTTAGGACAAACAGCCACTTGGACATGGCCTTGGAAAATCAAAGCCCCTCACATGTGTTGGGTGGCTTGTGTCGCCCCTTAGGGACAAGGGGTGGAAAGAAACTTGCAAATAGTGCCCTGGACGATTGGGACATGGCCCCTAGTCTTAAAAGTGACATATCCAGGACCAGCAGACCACAAAATGCTTCTTTGTGGCACCTTTTTGATTATGGCCCATTATGAGTTCTCCCCTGTTGTTGCAAATAGATGCTGAGCCCCTAGTTGAGACATAGAAGGTGTGGTATTTCACACCAGCCCCACACCAGGCCCCCCAGCCCAGGGTTCCAGTGCCAGGAAGATCAGTCCCCACAACTTCTGGCTGCAAAAGGCAATGGGGATTGAGTTGGTGGAGGAGGCTGCTGGAGCCCCAAGCAGCTCCTCTTGGGGACCCACACACGGACTCACCTACTCAGACTCGCTCCCTCTGAGCTCCAGCACCAGGGTGGCAGCTTGAAGGGCACAGTGGTGTACAGGGAGAGACTGAAGTATCTGGCATTAGGGCAAGCAGAGGCCAGTCTTCCTTTGCTGAGCCCTCCCCCCACAGAGCCGGTGAGCTGGTGCCGTACCTGAGACTCTGTCTACTTGGCTAACACTGTGTGACCCACGTTGGAGATCCACAGAAGCTCTACGCCACCCAACTTACAGGCCCACGTAAGCTGCTTTTCCACAGGAATGGCTGGTCTGGGATTTACGGCTGGTCCTAAATCCTATCAAATGAGCAATAGCTGGCTTCAGTGAGCCCTAGAGGCAGCCAGATTAGTCACAGTTTGGCTTCACCTGGGAATCTCCAAGCCCCACACAAGAGGCAACCATCTCAGACTGCTTTACAGCTCAGGCAGGATGCTCCAGGGAAAACACAGGTGGGGACTGACTTTGGCCTGTGCTACTGGGTACCACTGGAAACCCCAGGGCCAACACACCCAGTGGACAGCTATAGACCACATTGGAGCATCACCCCCCTCCCCCTGCATAGCCGATCCTCCACAGAGGGCAGAGGTTGGTGGTCAGTGGACACAGCCAGTCCTTCCAGCTGACTAGCCTGGGTAAATCCCTCCCATTGATCTGCCAACAGCAACCAAGTCTCATCTACAAGAGGAGGGTGTACTTAACCCTCACAAAGGGCACACCTTGAGTACCCAGCTTGGGTGACAGGTGAAGCTATACCACTGGATCCTACAGGACACCTACTACATTAGGCCACACTCTACTAAGACAGGGAGTCAAAGCAGCTCTACCAAATACATAGAAACAAACACAGGGAGGCTGCCAAAATGAAGAGACAAAGAAACATGGCCTAGACGAAAGAACAGATCAAAATTCCAGAAAAAGAACTACACAAAATGGAGGTAAGCAATCTCTTAGATGCAGAGTTCAAAACACTGGTTATAAGGATGCATGGCAAACTTAATGAGGACCTCAACAGCATAAAAAAAGAACTAGTCAGAAACGAAGGTTATACTAATTGGAATAAAAGCATTTTACAGGAAAACAACAGTAGATGGACAAAACCAAGAATCAAATCAATCATTTGGAACAACAAAGGAAGCAAAAAACAAGGAACCAGGACAAGAAAAAGAAAAAAGAATCCAAAAGAAAGAGGACAGTGTAATCAGCCTGTCAGGCAACTTCAAGCATTCCAACATTTGCATCATAGGGGTATCAGGAGAAGAGAAAGCAAGAAATTGGAAATCTATTTGAAAAAAATAATGAAAGAAAACTTCCCTAATTTGGTGAAGGAAATAGATATGCAAATCCAGGAAGCACAGAGAGTATCAAACAAGATGGATGCAAAGAGCCCCACTTCAAGACATATCATTGTTAAAATGCCAAAGGTTGGCCCTGGCTGGTGTGGCCCAGTGGATTGAGCATGGACCTGCGAACCAAAGGGTTGCTGGTTCAATTCCCAGTCGGGGCACATGCCTGGGTTGCAGGCCAGGTCTCCCCACACCCTGTAGGGGGCGTGCAAGAGGCAACCACACATTGATGTATCTCTCCCTCTCTTTCTCCCTCCCTCCCTCCCTCTCTAAAAATAAATAAATAAAATCTTTTTAAAAATTTGATTTAAAATGCCAAAGGTTGAAGATAAAGAGAGAATCTTACAAGCAGCAAGAGAAAAGAAGTTAGTTACCTATAGGGGAGTTCCCTTAGACTGTCAGCTGATTTCTGAAAAGAAACTTTGCAGGCTAGAAAGGTTTGGCAAGGAATATTCAAAGTCATGAAAAGTAGGGACCTACAGCCAAGATTGCTCTGCCCAGCAAAGCTATCATCTAGAATCGAAGGGCAGATAAAAAGCTTCCCAGACAAGAAAAAACTATAGTTCATCATCACCAAACCATTAGTATATGAAATACTAAAGGAATTTATTTAAGAAAAATAAGATCAAAAGTACGGACAATAAAATGGCAAAAAAAAATTACAAATCTGTCAACAACTGAATCTAAAAAACAAACTAAACAACAAGAAGAACAGAGACAGAATCATGGACACAGAGAGAATTTTGGTGGTTGCCAGATAAGAGGGAAGTGTAGGGAATGGGTGAAGAGGTGAGGGGATTAAGAAGTACAAATAGGTAGTTAGGGAATAGCCATGGAGCTGTAAAGTACAGTTTAGGAAATGGAGCAGCCAAAGTAACCCATGGACATGAACCATGGTGTGAGGATGGCCTAGGGAGTGGAGGGAGGCAGTGCTAGGTGGAGGAAGGCAAAGGGATAAAAATTGGGACAACTGTAATAGTATAATCAATAAAAATAATTTAAAAAATAAAAGAGAAAAAAAAGGACCTAAATGTGAAACTCAAAATCATAAAACTCCCAGAGTAAAAAAAAAAAAAAAAAAAAAAAAAAAAAAAAATAAACAAATGGGACTACAACAAAATAAGTTATTTTTCACAGCAAAGGAAACTCATCAAAATGAAAAGACAACCTAGTGAATAGGAAGACATATTCGCCACCAATACATCTGAAAAGGGTTATTACCCAAAATTGAAAACAAACTCATACAGCTTAACAACAAAAATCAAACAAC